>CM070738.1:1800000-2085303 GCA_036346245.1 Bonia amplexicaulis | reverse complement strand
TTAAGGGTGTGGTGGTAGCATCTTAGACTCTGTGGAGGGTCGGGGTGTTACACAAAATTCATGTAAAACCCATCTGTGGTTCATCACCTGCACTTCCAATTCCTTGAACTGCTAGTGGCCAAGCAGTAGTCGGTGGAACTTGACAGTAAATTCATCAGCAACACTGGCAGTGAACAAGCAAAGCAATGTGATACTATCCTGTGGTACCTAGATCTTGTTTCAAACAGCGATGGTTTCTGTCTTTTGATTTTTAAAAGCGAAAAACTGTTTGAAATGCATTGCTTTCTTAACATATTTTTTCTTTTTTCTTTTGCATTATCCGTGAATGTATAATTGTGCATTTATTTTTCTAATTTTTCTTGAATTGTATACCTTAAAAAAAACTAACATTTGGTTTCTTGTGAAATACCTGTAAATTTTCTGTAAAAATTCTGCGTGCCAAACGGATCCTAAAGTTTTTTTCCTTGCTCACCCGTAAGGTATTCTAGGCCTGTTGAGAATTAATGCGGGAATTAATTATACAAATTTGGTCTCGTACAAGATTTCTGAAACTCATGCGAATGTTAATGTTTATGCCTAGCCCAGTTTGTTGCCAATGGTGAGCAACTGAAACACTGAACACAGCTACAGATCTAGCTGCTGATGGGACAACACATTTACAGGCTTACAGCTGAAACTTCTTCCCAACGACCACGTCTTGTTGTTCTTGTCCTACTCATGCATACTGCCAGAGAACGAAAGCACATCACAGTGAACTCACTCACTCACAGTATTAATATCAAATCTCTCCATCAGTCGGCTGAACGGACATCTGATGATTGATTAACTATAAGATTCCCTTAACCAAGACAAAAGAATCAGCATATACAAGGGTAGGGTACAGATCGACCCATGACCATTTTGGGCTGTTTAGGTGGCTACCACTTACCGTTTTGCCACACATCTAGGATCTTTTTGACTGCCGCTGATAATTTATGGCTACAACTGATGATTTTTTGCTTTAGTACAGCGTATATTAATTGGTAAATATGTGGTATGTTTGTGAAACTCTCTATTTGTATTTGTAATGTTATTTTAAACATCCCTGCTCTTATATTATTATGTGGGGCACTTATGATTTATGGATCAATATATATATATATATATATATATATATATATATATATATATATATATATATATATATATATATATATATATATATATATTGATGACCACGTTTCATGGATCATGGACATATGATATCAAATCAATAATGTGAACATGTTTGAAGAATATAGTGTTGGATTGACCTACCTCGAGACTCTGTAGGAATTGTTATATTTTTAACTTGCATCGGTTAATCTCATACATAGTGTATGTGATACTCTTAGATCCAAGGTTATCATGATTTCTTACATGTGTTTTACTTAGGGGTTATCAAATGCAACTCTATAAATAGGTAGTCATAAAGATAATTTTTGGATTTACTATAAAATATGTGAAAGAATGTAAACGACCATATGGAATTTGCCCCTTTTCTTTAACAGGAGAGATATCTCTGGATCCCTCGGTGTAGTTGGATTAGGAAAGTGCATGCCATGCCTAATATGTTGATGAGTTAACTACAACTAAGTAATCCACTACAATATCGAGTAAAGAATCGAGCAATCATAGGATAGCACGCATCTCACTTGAGTTCGATCTGGCATCATGAGACAAATGGATCAGCACATAAGCACTATACATACTCGTCCGATCGGGTCGCTATGTTCTGCTAGGGATTGTTGCCGACTTGTAGATTGGAAAGAGGTTTTCGGGCGATAATTGAGTACACATGAACCTACATGGTCACACATTTAATGGGCTGAAATAAACCGGTTTGGATATTATTCGTCCGAATGAGTTTTGCATCTTAATGGGCCCTTAGCGTAGGGTTTCAATAAAAGGCTCTTTATAAGAGGATACATGGGGCTTTCGAGAAGACGTCGCACCACCCATCGAAACCCTAGTCACCTTCTTTCGAAGGCTCTACCGTACACGCTGGTGCTAGCACACCGGTACATAGCATGACATTTGACCTCTGGGCGTGTAGATACCACAGAGGCGCTACTGTAGTCGTTGTTGCGCTGATCGAGGACGATCCACGATGTATGTAAGGAACATGAGGGGCTATTGGAGGAGACGATCAGTGGCCAAGTACTTTGGACGATCCATTATTTTCACTACATCGATATACGCGACGTTGGACTGATCTGTACAAACTTTTCTTTCGCTGCACTGCATATCTAGTATTAACAATCTATCATCTCTTACTCATATAGCTTTCTGATTTACACAGTAGAAAAAAATCTATTGTATATTAGTATAGTCTATCTGTATCCTGTAACAAATAGACTGTGTTCCAGAATAGGTGCAAAGAAGATTACATGCTCGGTTCATTTCATCATTTGCTGCAAAGGGTCCAGTCCTGACGGGGATGTACCGTGGTGAGCTGTTGCGTGTGGAAGCTCAAAACAATGCCGGCATTGTACGAGAGTTGAGTCAACTTTGTCAGAACGGATCGTCGGATGAAATGTGATGGTTTGTCGTTTCAAATGTAGAATAAGTCGAAAGGTACAGGCACTAATTAATCCATTTTTTTCCTTTGAAACCAGAAGCGTCGACTAATTCTCATTAACCGTAAATGTGCTGAATAGAGTAAGGGTCCGTTCTTTTGTGCCTGCAGCTTATAATTTTTGGTTATTCGTGTGAGAGATTACAGAGTAACTAAAATTTACATGTGCCTTTTGCTAATATAAATAAAGTCGGTATAATATGTACTACAATTAACTAATAGATCATATCTTTAAAAAATACCATATTTAAAATTAGTGTATAAAAGTTAAAAACTAAAGCTAAAACCCATAAAAAGGACAGGTCCTAATTTGTTTTATAGCAAAGTACGATAGCTTTTGATTGCCACTCCACATGTACTGGAGAGCAGAGTGCTCTCTTTTGTAGGGTGAAAACGGATTGGATACGGTCGAATACGAATATGAATCTATATTTTTAAAACGAATACGAATTCGAATATTCTCAAATACGAATACGAATATTCTCGAATACAAATACGGATATTTTCGAATACGAATTTTCTCGGATATGAATATCGGATAAAACGAATTTCTAGCGATTTTGCCGATTTTCACCGGTTACCCGTTTTAAACCACCTAAATTCAAATTTCGAATCACAAAATTTGTACGAATTTTTCATGGGTTCTAGAAATAGACCAAATATGAATCGAATAGTCTCGAATACGGAACCGGATATGAATATTCTCGAATACGAATGCGAATACGAATACTCTCAAATACGGATACGAATATTCTCGAATATGAATACGAATATTTTCGAATACGAATTTTTGCTTACTGTATTCGTGTTTTCTCGGATACAAATATCGGATAAAACGAATTATCCGTTACCGTTTTCCACCTTTGCTCTTTTGTGTACCCCGATAGTTCCTTTTTGGTATCAACCCCTCAATTCCAAGCAATCATTTTTCGTGTTTGATATTCTTAAATATCATTTAGATGACAGTCTGAACTGAATGCCGCAGGATACACAACTGGATTCGTCACGTCAGAATTGGTGGTTTTAAGAACCAGTGTAAGTAACTTTTGGATAATCAGTATCTGGCTGCGCTTCCCATTCTGTCCAAGATCCATCATAAACCGGAATATCACGCTTCCCGATTCTATAGAGCCCCTGTAAAGAGAGATTGTTACAGACTGCTTTACGACCACATGGCACAATCCAAGAAGAACAGGGAAGATTTCCAGACCAGAGCAAGTATGCAGGCAGTTACACCAGATCCACAAGCGACGACAATGGGGTGATCAAGGGAAATCCCTGAAGAAACATAAAACCCGGTGCTATTATTGTTATGGCTTGGTGAAACTTTCATACTTGATGTAGATATATGATATTCCTAAGAATTTTTTTCTTAGGTCAGAAGATCTAAAAAGTTGAACCACTGATGTTGTTCTGCTTTTCGGGTTGTGTACATTGGAAAGGCTGTTTACTTTGTTTCTTTCGTTGCAAATGCCATAGCCAAACTACAAGTGTCAGACTAGAACAGTGAGATGAAACAGAATTCAGACCTGCTTGCTCAAACTTTTTACATAGCTCATCTGTAGGGAGAAGCATTGGTGCATCATCAAACATCTGGTACAAGACCAACGATGTCAATTCTAAGCAATTTGTGGTTATCCAATGCATATTTGCGTTATACCCACCTCAGGGAATGGAACACATTTAGCTCCCGGTATATGTCCACTTCTAACTCCTTTCCGTGGTTCTGGTGCTACACCATCAAATCTGTGAATGAAAAGTCATTGGTTTTCTTCACAACAACAAGAAACTGCAGGTACCTTGGGGAGAAGATTAACAACAACAAATGGCATCAAATAGCCATGCAGTGAATGTATCAGTTACATTAAGTTTTGAAAATTAAGAGATAGATAAAAGGCAAAAACCTTTTCTAACACTACAGATTCCTGTTTAATGCAGTCCCTATGCATTTAACGGTGGGTCGGTGAGATAAATCATCATATTCGCTTGAAACATAAACACTGTATTCATAAACTTCTTTGTTGCAAGAATGTTGCATGCTACATTTAATTATTATCAAAGCTTCTATAATCAGCTCTTGCAATTGGAGTGATCAACGAGTAAAAGTTAGGAGATATCACCTGCCCTTTGATCGGGCATCAACTAGTTGGTGAGCCTGAGCTGCTACATTGTGTTTGACCTGTTACACGAACCAAACAGCTCAGCAAAACATGGGCATCAACTACAATGTGTTTCACTGAGTTATGTCAATCATCTTCATACTTTTTCTTGTTAAAGATAAGATCTTTTCCAAAGAAGTTAAAACTAAGATCATGAGATATGAACATCCAAGTAACACTGAGTTGGGGAAGCAATGTAGAAACCAAAACAGCACATGCATTCATGATCAGATTCATCCGTATCTATAAATATAGAAGACTTCAGTTTTTATGTAAAAAGAAGAGCTAGCCTTTTCTAGTGTCCAGAATAGCTGAGGCTGAAATTCAGTATGAAATGTGACAGCACTTGCCTGCAAAGAATGAAACCACGATTACTTACTGAGCAAAACGAGTTTACAGTAAGCACAGGTAGACCATTTTTACAGCTATCTTACCAATTCACCATTATAAACTGTTTCAACAGCACTATTAGCAGCTTTAGATTTCAGAACTGCATCATCAAGGCGGTTGCTTCCAAGATCAAATCCAGAAGCTCGCCACTTAGGTAAACCTCCATCTAACACCCAAACTTTATTGTGTCCAAAAACTCTGAACATCCTATTAATTGATGAAGTATGCATAAATATCATCATCTTGTGCATGTCAGAAGTAGGGCATGTTACTTAAGTAAAACAGAGAATGGCCACTATGGCATGTATACCAGGTATACTTCAAGGATTTAGGTTAATTCAGTTTGCTTTCTGCAGCACACCCAAAATAGATAAACAATGAAGGTATAGTACCATATCTTTTCACTGCATGTAAATTTCACGCTTTTATTGCATGATCAAAGCTTTAGTGCTTGAAGTAAGGCATAGATTAGAACATTAGGCTGAAAAAGTAATTAGCTCTATCAACCTGTATTGCAAGATACAATAAAAGAGTACAAAAGGTGGCTTACATTCACTAACAGAAAACAAAAAAAAACACTTGATATATCAGTATCAAATTTGAACATGTTATATATCAACAACTCTAATTTCATTGTACATTAGCAACATTCAGTCAATTTCATCATTTTCATAACTGAATGCAAACGTTCCGCTTACCACCAAACACGAGGTGCACTAAAGAACCCCTTCCCGTCATAAACAATAACTTTATCATGGTTTTTTATATCAAGCGCAGAAACTGCTGCTGCAAAAGCCTCTTCTGATGGCAGCATGTGTGGCAACTGAAACAAATTGCATGGAGTAAAGATATATCACATATCTATATTTGTAGACATGCCTCAAAAAGCGAAAGACAAAAAAGCTTTGTCCAATAATTTTTTTTCACATACAACTTGCAAAAATTAATCGGAAGAATAAGTTATCTGTTGGTGGAAAAATTAGCATACATGAGATGTACAAATAAGATTATGTCAATTGCCAAAACACCAGGTTGTCCTTGCTGCTTATTTACTCAAGTCAAATGATAATATAAATGAGAAAGTAAGTAATATCTGGAAACTTTTCTCACATCAGTCGTCCGATCAACTATGCCATCTATGTCGAAGAACAGTGCACCAGGAATATGGGCCACCTGAACATATCAGAATACGTGAGCTGAGGGAACATCACCACAAAAAGGGAAACAAGGCACAGTATAAACGATCCAGAAACCTGGTATTCTTGCCATGGATCCCTATTCTCTTCTGGCATGTACCAGGAAGCATCCAATACCTAAACCGAGTAGTTGGATGTTAAAAACACAGCATTCTGTAATCCCTTAATTCTTTTGGGAACAATAAGGATACACCGTGTGGAAGGGAGTAAAATCAAATTGGTAGCTAATCATAATTGCTTCTGTTAATAATCACTAAACTGTCCTCCACATACTACTTAATGGGGATAACTGGATAATAAATCAAGACCAAATTATTATCTCCAAAATACTGGCAAAAAGAAGCAAGTATTTCAGAACTGAAAGGGAAAACGCGAAATAGATGACAAATTCCTCACCTTAATATCAGGCTGCGCTAAGTGTTGATGCAGCCACTGAGCAGAAACAACTGGATCATCCACTGCCATTGCCCCTGAGATGCTGAGATTGCTGAATTGGATTCGAAAGCAAAACTTGCAGGCGAGATTCCCAAACTGAAGGCTGAAGCCTCCAAGAACAGTCTAAGAAAGCAAACAATAATCTTTTCCGCAGCAGAAGGCCAAGATTGGAACTCACCTTGGTGATCTTGAGGAGTTGTGCTTGCAGCAAGGGTGGAGGGCTCAAGACAGCAGTCCGCGCCCGGCAAACAAGGGGAGAGGGAGAGGAGGACCGGAGCAGATGAGTCGATTTGGACTCGTGAGGCAGGCGCAGCCAAGAAGGGCAACCTCAGCAAGAAAATATTAAAAAGGTTTGTTCAGGGATGTCGTGTGAGAGCAAATCGTGTGTTCACGTTTGTGTCAATAATCGGGAGTCCACGAGCAAGAAAGATTGCAGACTGCCGAGTGATTACGAGGAACGTCATCCATGACATTTTACACAAGAATCTAATCTGATGAGCTGCCTATACAGGGAGATGAAGCCGACCAATTGTGATTGTGATCTCTCTCTCTCTCTCTCTCTCTCTCTCTCTCTCTCTCTCTCTCTCTCTCTCTCTCTCATTCTTAATCAGAGTAAATGCAAATCGAAAAGTGTCACTTCTACCGTAAAACATGGATCGGTCTGATGGACTCATAAATACGTGAGTAAACCATGGTTTTCGACCAGAGGAAACCGAAAGAGATCACATAACGAAGATTAGCTCAGCGGTATGGAAAGTTCAGATCTTACGCTTATTTCAACATCCACATGAACCGTACTGAAGGTTACAGTTAGTTTACAAACTCAGCCGGCTAAATATTACAGCAGAACATGTTGCAATACAAGTATACAAATAATTCCATACGGCTATCATTTTCATCGGAGTTACGAATAGCAGCAGAAATCATTTCATGATTTCCTGCCCTTCTCCAACGGTTCATTCAAGTAGCCCCTTTTTGGTCCTTGAGATTCTACTTTGACATTTCATTCAAAAGTGTTGTGGCTTTTGTCTTTTAACTGTAGCTTTTGGCTAATTGCGATAAAGATTGAGCGAGTAAAAGATGCTCACGTTAAGAAACCACTCCGTCAAAGAGGCTCCTGCAATGAATTCTACAAATGGCTTATAGAAACCATCTTGAGAAGCCGCTCTTTTCAAAAGCCGGCTTCTAAAAGCCAAAAGCCAGAAGTTGTTTGGAACATTCCAAAACTCATTCCGGTATTTCAGACTTCGGACTTTGACTCCTGATTTATCGTGGAATCCAAATAGCAAGTTGCAAACCAGAAGCAGAACCAGCTTCTGATATTGTCAGTATGCAATGAGTTAATACTCCAAAATCTCAAACACGTTATTCAAACCTGTCGTGAGAAGATAACTTCGATTTCTTTGAAGAAAATTCCTTATGTTTTCAAGCATACACTGGAATGCAGGTGATTGTGCTGATGTTTTAAGCATCTTTTCATGTCATTCATAATTTGTCCGGAATTCGTAACTACCTTCCATCCCCTTGTACAATGTGTTCTACTATTTCACTACCTCTGTATGCTTCCATCTTCCTCCTCACCAATCCTTTGAAAAAAAACAAAGCTGCAGTGCAGCAAAATTGTGTCAGATTTATTGACCAAAATGGTATCTGATAGATCATTGCATTCTTTACAGACAAATGTCGGGAGAGAAGCATCAGGGTGGTATATGTGAAAAATCTCAGCGATGGATAGCAAATAGGCAGCACCTGTTGCCATCAAGGTGAAGCTCATAACTTTTGCCGTCCTCACCAATAGCATACAAATACCCAGTTCGTGCCAGTCCCTGAAAAAGTATAGTCTGGTTAGAAAAGTGGAAATATCTACTCAATTATGGTGTTAAGGGTATTAGAGATAAGAGATAGAATAACAATCCTACTCTATCTCTAATACCATGTTAAGGGTATTAGAGATAAGAGATAGAATAGGATTGTTATTCTATCTCTAATACCTTATCTCTAATACCTTTAACATATGGTACTTAAGTTCTGTGCTAACCTGAACAGTGACCGCACTATCTACAGACTGGCCTTCATGCACATCTTGTACGACGACTCTTTGGGCACTACATAACAGTGAAGATTGCAAAGCTCTTTCATGTGAAATGATGAATACCAAAACATATGAAAAGCAACATGATTCCTAGAAGATAAAGCATATTACTTCCAACCACTTGCTTTAGTTATTCCGGCACAGAAATATCATATGATTAACAATTAAAGTTAGGTGGTAGCAGATACAGACTACAGTTCAGTCAAAATTTGGTAATGGAGGTCTTACAAACCAATATTGATATACTACTCCATACCTATGAAGCCATGAGTTGTACTATTGCTCCCCAAGAGCCTGAAATCCTGCAATAGAAAATCGAGAATATTATAGTATCCAATTTTACCACCAAAAGTTGGAAATTTCAGCTTAAATTGCAAACATAATCATTGTAGATATAAGAAATAAGGATTCATTAATTCATCACTCACTAAGAGAAAGGTTGTAGATATAAGAAATAAGGATTCATTAATTCATCACTCACTAAGAGAAAGGCAATTTATCATAAGGTAAGATTATGAGCAGCAAAAAAAATCCTCTATGCACACACATCAAGTACCACTGTGCTAATGAACATATGCTTTAATACTAAAGTAAAGGAGGGGAAATAATGACACTGAAGTTGCCTTGATTTGAGAAAATCTCAAAAAGAACATCAAATTTGTTGAAGAAGCATGCCAATTTGTCTTCTCGTTTTAGTCTGGGTGAATTAGCCTTTTACTTCTTGCAGTGCAGCATTCAAACATGTTGTAGGCTTCTCATTATCGAAAATTAAACCAATACCTGAAAAGAATAAAAGGAATCCAAGTTTATCATACCGAGTATCTTGAAAACTGCCTTACCTGATATTATCTTATCCTCGATGTTTAGTATCAGCAGCATTCAAAACGCACGCTTACTAGTACAAATATTGTAGATTTTTGGTTGATATGATGAGGTACAAATAATACCACCAACTTTTAGACCTTTCAGATAGAGATCATTAGGCCATTTTATCCACCAACTTTTAGTTCTTCTGGCAGTCCCTGTGTTTTAGCACATAGATAGTATATGATGCCATAACCAAGCAGTCGGCCGTAGGGACATAATCATAATGCAATCAATGGGCAGCACATGTGAATAACAAATAGGAAACATGATGATACTGCATTGAATCCTCACCTTAGCACATCACAGCACAGTTCTTTGTTACTCTTGCAAACCAAACCAAACCAAATATTGATAACACCAATGAAAATTGGCTCCTGTTTGATTTGCTACTAAAATCTGGTAACATCCATAAAAATTTGGTAATGTTAATGAAATCTAGCGTCACACGTGTGCAATCCAAGAGAGAGAAAATAGCACACCAAAATTTTGGTAACGTCAAAATTTAGCTTAGACATGATCCAAACAATATTTTTTTTATTAATATTTGACTTTGCCTAAGTTTTAGCTATGCTAAAATTTTGGCTTTGCACATTTTGGCCACCAAGCAAAATATCCATGTATGTAGTTGTGTTCCTTGTGCATGCTTTTGACTTGTTGGTCCGGTCACCATCCTACAGGTAAGATCAGGCACCATCCTACTGGTAAGATCAGGCACTGAAACGAAGGTAAGATGAGGCACTGAAATGAAGGAGCTAGCTAGTTCGAAAAGGATGAGCAAAGAAAGTTAATTAGTGAACTTGACAACATGAATGCTATTGCTGATCAGAAAGGTCACTCGCACGACATGGTCGGCAAATCAGAACCTTCTTTCTTCTTCTTGCTTCTTGCTTGGCTCTCTGTCCAAATTCATGAAAAGTAATTTTCCATCACTCCTAAGTTGCTCACCAACAGGTGTCAAAAGAAGCTCGTCTGTTCCATTGCTTGAGGCATGCTAAATCACCATCAGGAAAATGACACCTGTTAAGCCTGTGAACTCAAAGCATATGGATTTCTTATCTCTTGATTGAATCCTTGAGGGCAGAGAATATGGCCGATTAGTCTACGCTTTGGTGAATTAATTTCTGGACAGAGCCGGCTCTGATTTCTTAAATTCTTCTCTTACAATAAATAAAATGGACAGGAAATTTGGTGTGTTAATTTTATTGGACTATAGGCATCTCTAATCTTGGAGACTCTTTATCTTTTTCTGCCCTGAGGCCGAAGTACCAAAGTGCTACTTTCTGTGGGACCTCATCTTCTTCTCTTATCTTTCCTGGTACTGCAGATCCCTTTCACCTCCCACTCAAGGAAAAATGATTACAAAATTATTATTATTATTATTATTATTATTATTATTAAGCAATTTGCGAAGCAAAAGGGACTCCAACTTGTGACCTTTACATAATTAAATCCCGTACGGTTTATGCCAACACCTGTAATGACTAGCAAGTGCTCTTCTGCATGGGTAATGGCACAGGGGAAAAATTGCACTTGTTTTGGTCTAATTGGACATCGTTACGAAAGCAAAGAATTATGGAGATCAACTGTAGCAGAATCCGAGTCGATGTCCATTCTAGTATGTCCTTGAACCCGACCGGCCTGAGTAGATAGGAGGATTTGGGTCACGGTCATGTAGCCATTTTAGCTCTCATCTTAAAAGGACTAGAAAGATACCTGTAAGCTGCAACGGTATTTCAAAATAGAATGATATATATTATTAAATGTGATCCTTAAAGTATTATCAAGTTTGGCAATTGTTACCCTTTTTTATTTTTTATCTTGTTTATTACCAGTTTGCCTCTCTATTGATGACTTCTTGTTATCCACTTTGTTGAGGCACACCAATGCGAAATGACCCTTCTTATTGCATCCAAAATATTTGATATTGTTGAATTATTTTTCAAATAGCTTTGAGATTCTCTTCACCTTTTTTATAGAGGTGAAACCGATTCCTCTCTTGTCATTTGATTTTCTTTGACTTCCCAATATTTTGTCAAGAGAGCTCTTTCTCTTGTAGCTCTTTTTCGTCATTTTTCAAAATTGTGACTTGGGCCTTGAGCTCTTTGTTTTTCTCTACAGGATTAGTATCACAAGACATAGAGGACGTAGAAACATCTATTTGTGAACAACAAGGTATATCTAAGAAATCATCACAAGATGTAGATACATTAACTTTAGATATTATGCAAGGATTGGAATCTATACATGACAAATTATCTATTAAATCACATGTGATGCCTATATCCACATTTGGCTTAAAGTATTCCTTGAAAAGAAGAGACTCATGTTGTTCTTTTATCACACCATAACTGTTTTGAAGAGTGATATATTCTTTCTTCAAAATTTTGAACTTAGTCTTTTCTTTTCCAAGGAATTCTTTAGCTCTTCTAACATATCCATCAACTCATCATAAGAAGGTGCATCATTGTCATTATCATTATTTACCTTCTTATTACTTTTAGCTACAAAGCATCGAGTTGATGTGCAGGGAATGGTGGATTATTCATTGTCGGAGCTTGCGGTGAAGCCTAATAAATAAGAGATCAAACTCTGATACCACTTGTAGAATCGAGTAGGCCGACTAGAGGGGTGAATATTCGTTTCTAGAAGTTTCAATTAAATTCAATTTAAGCTATTTGGCTAAAATCAAGTATATAATATGAAAACTTAAATCAAATTGGTTTTAGCACAAACAAAGTCTAAATCAACTAGGTTCACCTAAGTCCACTAACAATCTAAGTCTATGTCAAAGGTTTGCAAACCTAGAATGACAAGCAATCAATTTAATTCTATGAATGTAAATTGCTTGAAAGTAAATTGAGCACAAAAAAATAAACCATAAAGACACGATATCTTTTTACCGTGGTATTCGGAGACTTGCCGGTCATCCCTAGTCCACATTAAGGTTAGCCCAAACGAATTGGATCGGCTCCATAAATTAAGCCGAAACACCTCAATCCACTAAAGTTTCTCTTCCTCCACTCCGGAGATGGCGAGCACTACACCACTCACAATTCGCCGGGACTTCTCACAATCTTCTTTGAGAAGCTCACCGCGCACAACGTCTTCAACGCCATTTAGGAGTCGGCGAACTTCAAGAGTAATAAGTCAAGCCCCACGCTTGAATCTCACCACGTGCAACAACTGCACAAGATCAAATGGACACTAAGTCCAACTCTAGATGCAACACCTACACTCTAGATCACTCTTCTTGCTCACAAGGTGCAACACACGTACAATTGAGAGGAGAGGTTCACACTAGCTTAAGAGAATAGAAATGGGGTCAAACAACAATACCTCCAACCAGCCACAAGGGGTATTTATACATCCCACATAAGAAAACTAGCCGTTGGAGCCAATCTTCGACCACACAAATCTCCAACCACTACGTCAATCTTCGACCACGTTGTCTTAATCACGTCAATTCGACCACGTCGATTTCGACCATATAAGTCTCAACCACGTCGGTTTCGACCACGCTGGTTTTGATCACACAGATCTCGACCACGTCGATTCCGACCACGCTGGTCTTCGATCACACAGATCTCGACCACGTCGGATTCGACCACATTGGTTTCGATCACACATATCTCGACCATGTTGGTTCTTGACCACGCAGGTCTTCTGATTACCAACAGACGTGGTAGTTCTGTGATTACAACGCTGGTAGTTTTGATCAACGGTAGTATCGCTGGCTACACTACGGTAGTTCCGATTTCCCTAAAAAGTGCAGATACTTCAACAGATTTTGCAAAACACATTTGCAAACAACAGTATCTTACACACAAGAATCAAATATGATTTTCAACAAGTTGCAAAACACATTTGCACACTTTTAGAATAATGACACAAGGATTATATATGAGCTTTAACTATTTGCAAAACACATTTACAAATACAAACCTCATACTACAAAGAATGAAAACATGGACTTCAAACACCTGCAAAACAAATTCGCAATGTATAGTTGATGACGGGAAAATGGGCGTGAACCCGCGTCCACGTCATTAGAGACAAGTTAATTAAATTTAATGGAAAATGAGAAAAAGGAATCAGGTATTGCGAGTTCATTACTTCGCATTAATACATTTACATAAAATTTCATTAATTACATCTCTTTGCGAGAAAACCCCTGATTAAGAATTCCAACATAAATATTACAACAAATTATAACATATGACTATTACAAAAATATAAAAGAAAATGTCTTTAATCTTGGCGTCGCTGATGGATGCTTGCGCGAGGGGTTATTTCAATTGTATTTATATTATTGTGGGTGAACAATTGAAGCGTTGTGATTGGTTCTGGCAGCGTAGAACCTCCATGTGAGTGCTATTTGTTTTGATCTTTAACAGGCTAATCAACAAGCAAGGTAACTAATTAATGGACCATGCATGTATGCAACCTTAGTATAGACGTGGGCTTAATAGTTTCCATTTCTTTAGCATTTTTTTTGCTATCAAAGACTGCCGAAACCTCTATTTCCTGGACTACAGCACACGAGCATGCAGGTCATGTGGGCGTACATGGTTGTTTGCATGGAATTTATTTTTTAGCTTTTCCGTGTATTATCACCATTTTAATAATTAATAATTTGAGAAGATAATTAATCCCTTCATGAATGCTGCAACTTATTTTGCTAAAAGATTTTAACTCTTGCGTGCATACGTAAGCCAGCTTAAGGAAGCTATACAGTTGTCTCTCTCTTTTTTTGACGTGGGGAATATGTATGCCAAACCCGATTTTTTTTATTGATTTAAGTTATGAAAAGGCCTCATTTGGATATTGACCCCTAGGTCTTCTGAGTATTTCAGTTGTATTCATATTATTTTGGCTAACACGTCATAGCATTTAATTTTGATGAACTTATGAGGGTGGCCTGATTGGAGTTTAGTTTTTTTTAATATTTTATTACTGCTAGCGTGACACGAATTTTATGCACGTAGTGTAATTTGAGTGTTTCATTATTTTGTTTTACTTTTGTTTTGCTCCGCCTTGTGTTACTACTAGTATTGCATAGCGCTTGCAAATATTAAGCGCTTGCACGTAGCGTAACCGAGGCAAAGTTTATTTCTTTAACATTTGTATTGCTACATGCCATAGATTTTGAGTATGTTGTGTAATAGAAATTAAGTGTTTTGCTCCACCTTGTATTACCACTAGTATGTAGCGTAACCGAGGCGAAGGATGTTTTTTTAACATTTGTTCATGCATTATTATTATTTTTTTTTGCAGCATACACCCACCCCTAATTCGTGTCCATTTGAGGGGACCGAATTGAGGCAATAGGGTTTTCAATCTTCTCACTCTCGGTTTGTATCCATTTGTAGGGGACCGAACCTAAGAGACGAGGGATCGAGCCCTTGTTCTTTGGGTTTGTATCCACCTAACGGGACCGAACCGAGAAGATGAGGTCATCATGCCTCGCCTTGATTTGTATCCATTTGTAGGGGACCGAACCTAAGAGACGAGAGCTCAAGCACTCGTTCTTCGGGTTTGTATCCGCCTAACGGAACCGAACCAAGGGGGCAAAAGCATAAATAAAAAAATGAAGCACCTTGATTCGTACCGCAATGGCCGAACCTAAGGGCAAAAGAGGGAGCGAAGAGCAAGAATTTCACCTTTGCTTGTGCAGCCCTCCCTCTCTAAAAGCTCTCTATATTATCTCTCCAAATGGCTAGCGTTTCTTCTCTTTCCTCCTCCCAAAAGCCTTTTTCTTTTTCTATACCATTACCCCCTATTTATAGAGAAGGATGAGAGGTAGTTTATGAAAAGAAGTTACGGTAACTTCTCACTTTGATATTTTTTTAATTTTATTTTTTGCCAAGAGAAGTTATGGTAACTTCTCACTTTGATTTTCTTTTCTTGATTTTTTTTGTTTGCTATCAAAACTTTTGGCCTTTAGGCTACCTAGGCACATGCATGCAAATTCATGGAAGCTCCTACTTCATGCATGCACACGATCAAGGAGTGGCTATACAGTGGGGCCATTGTCATTTTTGCTAATTTTAGTAATTGAGAAGATAATTAACTCCTTGATGCATGCAACCACTTTCTTTACTACGTGGGAAAAGTGTCTTAGACGGATATGTCGGCAATTAGTTACTTCATGCAAACGTATTTGGCTTGATCATGCATGCATGCGAGCTCTTAATTTAGACTGAGTCTTTCTTGTGCATGCGTTTGGCGTAGTGGTAGTGGCAACTTCTTTTTTTTAATTTATGGAGAGGGTAATTAATTCTCATAAATACTTTGATTTGCCTTTATGCATGCATATAGCACGCGAGCGTATATGGCTATTGGCATGGGATTTTTTTTTACGTCATCTGATTATATCAATTTATTCGAGCAACATTTATTCTCCAAATGACTTAAAAATTAAACACGAGACTTTCAGTTGCACCACGAACATGACATAAAAATTCGCCACTCAATTGTCATATGTAGCACACACGAAAAATCCTGGAAGGTGGACTCGTGTTTTGCGTACGTCATCCAGCCGTATTATCCTATTCGAGTGAGCATATGTGCTCCGAATGAGCTGGAAATTTGACACGAACTTTTCACTTGCCCTACAATCATACCGTAGAAATTCGCCACTCGAATGTAATATGTATGGCACGCAAAAAATCTTGGAAGGTAATATGCCGTAAAAGTTCTGGATAAAATTGGTGTCAACAATAGTCACATGTTACAAGGATTCAACACATGAATTTCAACTATTTGGAAAACACATTCGCAAATATAAGCCTCATTCCAAAGAGAGCTAAAGCAAGTGAGGTTGAGCTATCAACACATGATGAGACTCAAACTACTAGACATAACCCCTCTTAATAGTACGGTAACCTATACTGGCAATCCGATCTTCCAACCAAACACCAAGATCAGTAAAAGATTAGAAACACATTTTTAACCCTAGCTAGCCATATATTTACCTTGACTCAGAGTTTTGACATGCATCAACTCATGATGCATCCATTACTTCAGCTCCATCAATATATGATGTATCTTCACTTGACTTGATTATCAATACATGATCATCCCCTCTTGGATATGCATCAACTCATGATGCATCCACCACTTGACTTGATGATCTTTAATACATGAAGTCATCTCAAGTCATCCTCATCCGTGGAACCTAATCTATTCATCCAACTCATGAAAAATGTTAGTCCATAATACAATTGCCATCAATTACCAAACATCATCATTAACACATAATGGAGGGACTAGATTTTACAATCTTCCCTTTTTGGTAATTCATGACAATCTCATTAACCCCAAATAGTTGATGAATTCTTCTTCTGTCTTTTTGTGCTAGGCTCAACATCCTCACGATGTAATGCATTCTCTTGCGTGCCACTTCTAATAGATGGTGCCCCTTGACCTTCGGTTGGCGTTGCCCCCCTTCAATGGAAAGTGCAGGTGCTGCACGAGATGCAACCACACCCACATTATCACTTGCACTTGCACTTCCAGATGCCATCACAATTCACAACGAACTGTAGATGTGCTGCAAATCACAATAGAAAAATAATAAGTCAGATTCAAGTATTCAACTTATAGACAGAATTTCTGCATAATCTAAGAGCTAACATAAGGTAATCAACTAATCATTCACTGAAATCATCAAAATACCTTAGTTATGCGTAGGCTACATCGACTTTGTTATAGACTTATAATATCTCTGTAATGCTGACATTTAATAGCCACCTCTAAAAACATCAACTAGCATAGCAGTGATAACACCATAATGGGCACTAAGAGCATTTCTGAAGTGATATATGCTGCCAACAAAAGCATGGCTAGTTGAAAGTCAACAAAATTTCTGCATAATCTAAGAGCTAACAAAGCATGGAAGCCTAGGAAGCAAAGCATCGAAAATAGTATGCGTATGACACATCAAAAAACCGCCGGCATGTTAGACCATAAAACCCTAAAACAAGAGCCCAAAATTAACGACATACAGAGTCACAAAGACATTGGTTACACTGCACACCATCTAGAGGCGAAAGTAATTCTAGAGTAATTTTCCGATGCAGATTTCGAGGGTCAGCGGAAAGGAGATGTCAAACAAAATCAATTAGCACCTTCACCGCTTGACATTTTCACATCTTGCAACGCACAATGTTTTCTTTCCGTTAACCATTCCCCAATCTCCAAATCGCATAGCCCTCGCATGACAAGTCAGTAGGTCATAGGTAAATGCACACCCTCGTATAGTCGTATTATTCGCCAAGATATGAACAAAACTACCAAGATCCAGACGGTTCTTGAACAAATTGAAAAGGCACATAGCAATCGAACTGAGTGCTAGGAAAAATACTTAAGGGACTGATTGAATCAGATGGATTTGATCGGTGGAGTGGGGAGAGGCTCTAACCTTGCCGGAGTTGGAGGAGGAGGGGAGAGACGCCTGCGCCATTGCCATGAGATGAGAGGGATACTAGGCGGCTGGGGGCGGACATGGTGGATCTAGGTGGCTAGGGGCGAACGCGATGGTGGCAGAACCCTAGATAACTCACGAGCTCACGTAGTAACGCACTCATGCAGTGGTGGTGTCTAGTCTCAGGTCGTATGGTCAGTGGTCTCGACCTCTCAGGTCTGGTTAGGGCAAGAGAACAAGACCGCAAGGCGTCATGGCCTCATGGGCCAGTGGGCCGGTAGTCTAGCACTTGTGCTCTCCGCTAGATATCTGCGGGATATTTACCATATTTACCGAATACCGACATATTCGATCAGATATCTTCCATACTGAATTCGCTACCGAATCCTTGTACAACTATCCAGTTACCGTACCGAATTCGGCCGGATACCTATCCGGCTTACCAAATTCGGTACCAACCGGATTCGGTGCTGGATCAGTCGGGAAAACCCGACCTGTTTGCACCCCTACAGCTACTCCACTTGGAGGACAATAGAGCACACCACAACATTCACCCTTCTCTAACCCTAACTCCAAAACACAATGTTGGAAACTTGGGTGGTTAGCTTGCAAGTCACCATCCCAACCTGTTAAATAGATGATGTAACTAGTCGACACCTAACACTAATGGATACTATTTACTAGCATAATTGGGGAAAGCAGTTAATTTCACACAATACGGATTTTACTCACACACTTAACTCATGCACGTTTTCTCAAAGTACATAAGCCTGAATCCACTAAGTCTTTAGCCTTTGATCTATTTGATCCTTTTAGCATCTTCTTGATCTAAACCACTTTCCTAAGCGCCACAGTTTTGATCCAACACAGTTTCTGGTATTTGATAAAATACCAAAATACCCTCACTTGACTTGGTTTTCATCTTTCTTTGCAAGTAATCACCATGCTCACCACATGTAGATACACTACTGGCTTGCCACGTATCGGTAAGTCTTTCATATGTCAGTTTCACTGGACCGCACCTTACTTGAACCGTCCAAGCCATTTGATGCAACCGTCACTAGAATATTTTCTGCCTTTCTTGTGCCATGCTTAAACTCAACCATCACATTCGGTATCCTTGACCATTTTGGCCCTCGGCTCCCCCATGAGCGTAGCCCTGATCCTCACTATTGACTATGGTTGACTTCAAAGCTTCCCTGAAGTTCTTCATAACTTAATCTACGTTAGCTAAAATATGCTTCATGCAACATAAATACACTGACCGATCATAATTCATTTCATAAAAAAACCAATTTTCCAAAATAACAGAACCAAGTCTCATGGGCGGTCTAACTGCTAACCAAGGGCCGACTAGACTGATCACACCCTACGCAAAACACCTATTTTGAAAAATTTCAATCACCATTAAAAGCCCGATCATACCACTCGGTAGTCAACCGGCAACCCACCAGTGGTCTGACCGGCAACTAGCCAGCGGTCAGACCGACAGTTAGCCAGCTATTAGACCGGCTTGTCTGATAACAAATTCTAACAAAATGCAAACTTTGAAAAAAAATCAAATTCCAACTCCATAAACTTGGCAATAGTTCATCACAACAATATCCTAGACCTTCTCACATGGTCCCTCATGAAGCAACAGAGTCATTTCAGCCGCTACCGCGGAGCAGATGCTAGGAATGGTAGGCAACAGTGGTGCAATGGCACAGATTTGAGGATAGGCGTCCGCTTGATAGCAGCGATGGTGTAGAATTGAGGATGCGGCACGGATTCGGGCAAGGGGATTCAGGACACGGTTGCAGCGTGTGGAGAGCAAGGGATGAAGCGCGCGACGGTCACAGATAGGGGAGGAGGGGCAATGAGATTGGATCTAGAAGGGGGAGGATGCTGATGCATTGGTTCTCATGGGCATTGGTTTTCCGGGTTAAGGGGCTAACATGTTGGCCCACGTGCCAGTCGGTTTTCTTTGGTTCTTTTTTTGTTTTTCTGACAGCTGGTTTTCCTTCGATGCATTGCGTGGACGTGGAGGGGAGGAGCGGTACCGAGAAGGGGAGGACGATGGACAAACTCACATTTTTATATTAGTAGAGAAATCAACTATGTTGGCTTGCACCATGAGATTGGTGATTGGTCCACTTTGGCTGGTTAGCAGCTTCTACATGGCAACAAGCTCTAGCTAGAGGTTCAACGAGCTTAGGCGAACATCGCCTTCAAAATCTTGTCAGCAAATCTTTTCAAAATTCTCAATAAAGTTGTTCGATCGAAGGTTGCTTCAATAACTCAAGCACAAGTCTAAATGATGTTTTTCTCTTTCAGAAATAAATAAATATGAGCTTAATTTAAAAAAGACAATGCAGAGTTAACAGCCGACATTTCAGAACAAAATTATACTCGCATGTCACGAAGGCAGTTTTATGTGATGAAAACATTTTCCTCCATTTTTCCTAACCTTTCCCGCAACAAACAAGGAGTCGTATAAATAATAGAGCTGCACAAGGATTCTCCCTTTACATGCTTCGCTGGCCCGAGGAAAAGAAAGAAATCTATTCCTCGCTGACTTCTTTTTCCCCTTCAGTGATCTTTCATATTAGCACAAGTAGCTTCAAAACACCTCATCCACAAATTTGCGGTCACTACAAAAAGGTGACACAATTAGGCATTAGGGTTTCCATCCATTTCTATTTGGTGATATTTACTTTTTGCAGGTCCCATGAACCAGGGGCAGAACCATGCCTCAAACTAGGTGGGTTATAGTCCGAGGCTTCGAAACCAAATTTTATAGAAAATAGTGATTTAGATATAAAAGATTAGGAACGAAAGTTCAACACAGTCCAAAACCAGCTGGTCTAACTCGAGGCTTGGGCTGAGCCTGACTTCGCCCCTGCCTTAACCCTTTGTAGTATGCTTTTAAGCAGGGGCCAATTTCATTTGTTTTCTTAACTAGTAAGAAAGTGACACTAACAACTTTGTGGAAGGAGCATGGATGACCTGTTATACTAGGCAGTAGTTGAAGATTGTGTTGTGGACTTCTTTTTGGGTTTAATCAGCTATATTTTTAAAGAGTGTTGATCCATTTCATTCGAAAAATCTAACAAAATTGAAATACAACGTGCAATGACGATCTTACAACAACGAAGAATACATATCACATAATGGCAAGAAAGGTATATATATGCATTCCATAAATAGAAAGCGTATATAGTGATACATGGTATCCACTACTACTTGCTAAACCAAATCACTTTTGACTTTTTAAACCTATCATGACACGAGAATATCCCAATGCCCCCTCCCGTCTCTTTAAAAAATGCCGTCAAGAGAACACCGTTCACAATCTTAACGAAATTTATATTTTTTTCTTGAATTCAAAATTCCACGACAATACTTGCCACTACCTCCAACTATTCCAACATTTTTTTCTAGTAACTTTGATAATAACCGTTTAAATTGAAATTCTCGTCACATAAACAACACCAATATAACCAAGACAAGCTCAAATGATGCTCCAACAATGGGCAATACATGGCCATGCTCAATAAACAAATGAAATCAAAACCTCAAAATAATATATTTCAGATACCCTTAGATATTTGAGGCACCACACCAAGGGGGAGAGATGAGACAGAATAAAAACGAAAAGGAAAGAAAAAAAAAAGCAGTTATCTTCTTGGCCTTAGCCCGCCGTTTCCCTTTCTCCTCCTCTTCTTTGCTTCAACTTCTCCAGATTAATTTCCAAAAAAAATCCTTATTTAGATTTAGCCGTAGTTTGTTAGGATTCTTCTTTCTTGCCATTGTATCTGTAGAGAATTTGTAGGCTGCAATTGTCTCTGAACTGAATAAGGAGACCTTTCTTTCCGATTTTGTAGAATATTTTCTTTTTTTGGTTTCTTGGTTGTTTAATCCTTGTGTAGCATCGATCCTTCCTTGATTCGCGAAACGGCGAAACCTAACCCGAGAGGTCTCGCGAGGGTTTTAGCCATGGAGGCGCTCAACGACGGGGGCGGCGGCGGCGGCCTGGAGGCATCCGGATTAGGTGGGTTCACCTCCTCTGGTTGGTTCCTCTACCTGTGGATTGGATCTGTTTGATTTCGTTTCGCTTCGAGGCGTGAGTCCTTTACCTTTGCGGTGGGGATTTGGTGTGGGGATTTTTATGTTGGGATCTGGATTTATCGTTCAGGGAGTCTGCAAAGCCTGGAAAATTCGTGAAGTTTACAAAAGAGTTCGGCAGAATATTTCTTCTATGTTTTATCAAGATTATGCTCTGCTGTGGTATAAATCACGGCCCGTTAGGGTGGCGATTTGAGCTTCCAGTTTTGTTCTTTTTAAACCGATATGAGCTTCCAGTTATTAGTTTTCGATTGGGGAATCTAACTCCCCCATCAATCAGCTATAGTTTATGTGCGATTTTGATTGAGTTTGTGGTTATAGGAATTAGTTGCTTCATAGAGCGGTCAAGAAACCAGTAACTGTGTATGGTTGTATTATTAGTGGGTTATACCTTGCTACCTGAGCTTATTATTCTATTGTTGGATTATTGTGGTAGTGTGTAGTTTGGAATTGGAACCACACTTGTATCTTGATAGGTAGAGACTCTTGAGCTAAGTAACCAGATGTGATCCTCTTGTAAGATTATGCTTTGAGTGGGCTATAGTAAATTTATTTGGCAGTGATTGAATCACATGGTGGGTTCATTTAATAGTTTCAGTTTTGATTGCCGCTTTGGCGTTTGCTTAACTATACACCATCTGTGGTTGCCCATATTGCAACTTGCATACATCTATAATTAACTTTGTATTGTGATGTTCTATTGTGAATCCATTTGAAGCTGTTTTAGTCTCTCACAGTTTTCCTTGAGCGCGCTATATTAGTATATTTATTGTTCTTTTGCTTTGTTATTCTGTAGCATCTGATAGTGATTATTGGATTCTTTCACAATCTCTGTGCAGGTGATACCAAATTTGATGCATCACAATATGCTTTTTTTGGCAACAATGTGATGGAGGAGATTGAGCTAGGTGGATTGGATGATGATGGTGGTGGCAGTGATGCTGCTTTTGTTGGGCCTGGTGACGGAGAATACCCTCCGACCTATGGAAGTGATATGTTAGAGGTAATGTAGATCTTATTTATGTCTGCGGTGATGACCATTGTCCATTTTATGTCCTATTAAAAAAAACCTGCAATGAATTAAGTGCTATGTTCTTTCCATTTTGCTTACTGCCAGCAGGAGCCTGGTAGAGAGTGTAGCCAATTTCGTTTTAGTGGAATTACCATGTCCACCAAGTACATTAATTTGTAAACTGAGAATGTTGGCATTTTACAGTTGAAAGCCTGGTAGAGAATGCAGTCAATTCTATTTTAGGAGAGCTATTATTTTGCCAACAACATCACCTTGTAAACTGACAAAGTTGACCTTATCTCTCTTGCAATTGTTAATGAGCTCTGTGGACAATTATGGTTGAAACCCTGTCTACATAACTTGGAAGAAGTAGAAACTTTATGATGATACATTATACTGGAGGTAGTCCCGTCTGCACATGTAAGCAAATTTTAGCTTTATATATCATGGAGGAAATATTGCAAATTATTATGTCTGTACCGTATCCTGCGTTTTTCTCGTCTACTTTTCTCCACTTACCATTGGAGCCTAAATATGCTTTCAGTAATGATTTAGAAATGGTGTGTTGCAAAGTACCTTAAAAGATTGCAAACTGCAGCATCATTTATTTATGTCACACTGGAAGATCTCAACTGCTCACATTGATCAAACTTTGCTTTTGCAGGATGAAAGTGTAGGTTCATTTACTGATGTTGATGATGTTGCTGGAACATTCTCAAAGGTTTGCTTTCTTTGAAAAAAATTAAAATTCGCAGCTGATCAAAGGAAAAAAATGGACAAAAAGTGGTACATTTGATTGTTTATGTTTTTTTTGTAAAAGATCGTAGAATGTAGATTATAGATATCAGTTCTCACATGAGCTGCACATATTGGTTTTACCTGAATAACTGACTACTGTTTATCTGATTTGCATGTTTGTCTTATTACTTTTGCCCCTTTTTTTACTGTTAAAGCTTATCTATTAATCTGATGCATATCTGTTTGCTTCCAGCTGACCAGAATTGCTAATGAACCAAAGCACCATGGAGTAGTTGGTCGCGGGGGCTCAGTTTCTAGACAAAGTGGGTAGTGCTCTGTTTTGCTCAATTGTCTTTAGAATTCTTGTTGATATGATTCTTCAATCCACATGGGAACACTGGATCCTGTATTAAGTGTGCATGTTTTTTAAATGGGAAAGTGTGCATGTTGCTAAATGGCAAGTTTTTGTTTCAACAATGAGTGCTTTAGGTATTCTACAGAAAACTAAATTACAATTTGTGAGACTGTTTAATATCACATGTTTTATTGAGAAATACTTCAAGTGGCATCCTTTTGTCTGACCAATGGGACGAATATATGATATATCTGTTAATCTTTCATTGCCAGTGTGTAAATTTCAGTTCACCAATGGAAAAGATAATCTTTGTTCTCTTGGATTTCAATGTTTCCAATGTATGATCTTTATTCTAATGCTGTAATTTATAGGTTCTTCTACTGCAGACTGGGCACAAGAGCCTGAATCTTCATATTGGCCTAAGCAGCCTGTATTGGACACTGAACAAGGGCTGGATAACAAGAACTGGTGGTCTCAACCTCCCACCCATTTATCCCAATTTGCCGATTCCAGACTACACAGGACATCCTCATCCCCACAGCAAGATGCTCAAGCTCAATACAATCCTAATGAACCTATTCTTGGACCAAAAGCATCTCCTTTGCACAGAACGTCATCATATCCCCAACAAGAGCCTCAGTACAATCATTCTAAGCCAATTCCTGTACCTAAATCATCATTTATTTCTTACCCTCCATCCGCTTCAGTATCTCATTCTTCGCCTGGTAAACCATATCACATGAACATGCCATCTCCACCCACTGCATTCCATATGCCTATGTCCGCACAAAATGAGCTCCCACTTCCCCAGTTCCCTCATGGAGGTACACATTCAGGGCCACTATTTGGTAGGAACCTGACTCATATGGGTTCGGTGGGCTTATCAACTAACAATGTGCAACAAAACCATGTTCTAAATAGTGGGCCAATTCGTGGGAATGGTACCAGGTTTACACCAGCTTTGATTCAGCACCAACTGCAGCGTCCAAATGGATTGATGCCACCTCAAATGCCGCCACCCTGTCAACAACATGGAATGCTCCCAATTCAACAGTCTTCATCACAATTCTCACAACTACAGACCCAGATGCTTGGTCCCCAGCATTCTCCACCACAAAGCTTGCAGATGTCCGGTCCTCAGTATCCTCCATCACAAATGATGGGTAGGTTTGACGCAAATTTGGGGATGCCTGACTTGAGTAATCCAAGAGCAAGATCAGTGCTGCACCACGGAAGGCAGGGCCAACGTTATCCTCCCCAAGGTTTTGAGCTTGGAAACATGAGGATGGATAATGGGTGGCCACGGTTCAGATCCAAGTACATGTCCACTGAAGAAATAGAGAACATTGCAAGGATGCAGCAAGCTGCCACTCATAGCAATGATCCATACATTGATGATTACTACCACCAAGCTTGTTTGGCTAGAAAATCAGCAGGAGCACGGCTGAAGCACCACTTCTGTCCAACTTTGATTCGAGATCCATCTTCTCGTGCACGCAGTAAGGATGAGCCACATGCATATCTTCAGGTTGATGCTCTTGGGAGGCTCCCATTTTCTTCCATCCGCAGGCCTCGTCCACTTCTTGATGTTGAAGAAGCTTCTGCTCCAAGTGATAACATTCCTGAAAAATCTGCTTCAAAACCTCTGGACCAAGAACCTATGCTTGCTGCTAGGATCACAATTGAAGATGGTCTTTGCCTACTACTTGATGTGGATGACATTGATCGCTTGCTACAATTTAGCCAGCAGCAAGATGGTGGTTTGCAACTGAGAAACAGAAGGCAGGCTCTCCTCGAGCAGCTGGCAGAATCACTGCAGTTAGTTGATCCACTTGGACCCAATAAGAATGCACCTCTGTCGCCAAATGATGATCTGGTGTTTCTCCGCATAGTCTCTCTACCGAAAGGCCGGAAACTACTTTCCCGTTACCTTGAACTTGTTATACCGGGGAATGAGCTTGCAAGGATAGCTTGCATGGCAGTCTCTCAGCATCTGAGATTTATATTTGGCAATTTGCCCTCGGATAGCAGCGCAGCTGAGACAACTACTAAACTTGCGAGTGCTGTATCCACCTGTGTTCATCGGATGGAGTTGAGTGGCCTCAGTGCTTGTCTTGCAGCTATTGTCTGTTCGTCATTGCAGCCACCTCTTCGACCCCTTGGATATGCCGCAGGTGATGGGGCTTCGGTCGTCATGAAGTCTGTCCTGGACAGAGCAACAGAGCTTCTCACTGATCAGCATGTGGCCTCTACCTACAGCATACAGAACCGGGCTATGTGGCAGGCAGCATTTGATGCGTTCTTCGGGCTGCTTACGGGGTATTGCATGAGTAGATTTGATAGTTTGGTTCATACAGTGCAAACGCAACCTGCTGCCACGGCAGTGATAAGTAGGGAAATGCCAATAGAGCTGTTGCGTGCCAGCCTTCCTCACACAAATGAGCATCAGCGCAAGCAGTTGCTCAATTTTGCTCAGCGTACTGTTCCTGTTTACAGTCATAGTTCTCATGGGCCTGGTAATGGACCCGTGACTTCAGAGTATGTCCCAAGCTGAGATGAGTTGGTTACGTTTTTTTCTTCGGAGAAGAAAGGCTAAAGTTGTGATTATATGAATCAGAAGAAACAAGATTTAAGAGGGTTGGTGCATCGATAAACTGCTGGTGATACAAGGCTCCAAATTTACTATCACTCATCAAAATGTCATTTTTGATTGTTTGTAGGGATGCAGTTTGTTTTGCATGTATTACGCAGTCAGTTGGGTATTGTTACCTGTAAGTCTCTTCTGTGGGGGCTGAGTTTTTTTGCCCTCAGGAGGGAAATCCAGGCGATCTGTAATTTAGTGGTGTTACAGGCTGTTACTTGAAGGCACGTGTCCGACGACTACCAAGGTGGGTTTTCAGTTTGTAGCTGTCTTGGTTTAGTTCTCTTGGCCTCAAGGTGTGGAATTACTTGTCATGGCCACCACTCATCTTCTTGAATTTACTGGAGACAGTTTGTCCTGCAAGGCCATTTCTGTATGAAGTTTGTAAGACGGGCGTATGTTTGGAGACTGCCCTCGTTGCTGTCTTGTTCTATGCTTTTCTGTACCACACAGTGAATAGACTTGCAAATATCTGTAGTGAATATAAATGTAAGGATAAACGCTGCCTTTTGTTGAAAGGATGAATCGTCACTGTCGGTTGCGACCTCGTACTGAGTTTTTGTCCTTGTACTGAAGCTTTGTGCTTTTGGTTTTAGGGGGAGGCACTGAAGTTTTGACAGTGTTACTAAAAGGTAGTAGTACACTAGTAGGCTATTAATTTCTCTGGATTGTGATCATATTTTCTCTCCATGTTGTCTTGTTTCAATAGAATGTATATGTTTATTTGGTAGCTTTAGTAAAGATCGATGAGTGAATAGTACTACTTATTTTTTATGATTGCATTGTTGTTTGCAAATGAAAACAGCAGTAATGATAAATGATAAGTGAACAGGATAGTATTACTGTATTGTAGCTAGTACCTTGGCTTTGTAACACGATACAGATTACAGAGGGACTTGATTTTGATTCATTTTTTAGGAGGGAGGATGGAGGCAACGCCTCGTGTCACACACTGCCACCGGGGAAAATGGTCTGCCGTTGCATGTATAACGGCACCAAAAACTACAGCAATCGGCGCCAATTCCTCTAAGAATAACGAGTAAATATGTTTAGCTCCATTTAAAATACAAAAAATATATTTGAATTTCACATGAACAAATAAAAAGTTGCTGCATTTCAAACGGAACCTTAGACTATTATCTAATAAAAATCTATTTAGGTTCTGCAACATATATTTTTGCAACAATAAGCACAACCAACCAATGCAGACACGTGCGTATATTGCACGTTATCAGCACTGTGTCATCTCTTGGACACGTGGAAACAACGTGTATAAGTGCCTTGTGTTCAAAATTTTTATCTTTTTTCGTTCATTTTTGTTATCTTTAAGAACATATAAACAAACATACTTTCTCCGTCTAAATTTATAGAATGTATTTTAAATGATTTTATCAATAAATATAGGATGTATTTCATATTCCAATACAAAATTAGTATGGTGTTTCTTTTATATCCCTAATAAATATGCAGCTTTACTTGTTATTGTCTACATACATGCATTGAGTATAGTGCTTAGAGAATAATTACGGATAATCTAGTCATTTTCGCTATCTACTTTATCTATGTGTATAAAGAAAATACGTCTTATAAACTTATTTGACTTAATCTCTCATTTTTCTTCTTTTATACCCACTAGGTAACTTAAACTTATTGAATATGTTTTTTTATTTAGATATGGATAATATCACTTTAAATAAATATAAACAAAATTAGATATAGATTTAGATTATCTATACTTTACCCAGTGACAGCCTACCCTGCAACTCCGTGATTCCCGAACGGCACAGCAACTGTGCCACGCCGTCTGCCGAGCATCGCGGAACGCCCGAGCGGCGGAAGGGAAGGCGCCTCTACGGCTCGGCGGCGTTGCGCGCGAATTTGTCCTCGCGGACCCTTCAGTGCGGTGCCCCGGCGTCCCATGGCATCCGCCGACGTCTTCGCCTCCAACTTGCCTCGCCGGCGATGACGAAAACAAGCACGCTCCGTCAAGAGAACTCAATGAGCTTCAGAACACCCTTTGGTGCAGCCTGAATCGCTGCGTTTGCCACGATTCTATTGCTATTTAAATAGCAACAAGTACGAATACAAAACGGGTTACAAAAACCATGTCCGTGTCCACCACGGCACAAAAGATATGGTACGAGTGTTCTGGACTCAAACCGAATACGGATAGCTAACTGAAAACAGAAAGTATTGTAAGAAAAACGGAAACCTGAACCGAGCTAGATTATCCAACATCCGCGCGGCTCGACTTGCTCTGCCGATCAGCCCGCTCCCCTGCAGCGCGTCCGCTGGTGCCCTCCGGCGTACCCTTGATCGAACCGGCCGGCTTCGCGCTCGGCGTCGTCGGTTCTCAGGAGCCGCCTTGGTGCGGGACGACGAAGGCCAGGGGGCTGGCGACGACGAGCCACAGCGCGTACACGGCAAAGGCGAGACGCGGGCACGACGGCGTTGGTGCAGGCCACCGTGGCACCATTACTGGCGCTACAAGGAAAGTGAGTTTTTGCGGTGTAAATTTTCATCACAGAAAACCTATTTTTCGTCACAAATTAGTGTTAGTAATCATATTTCAAGTCGTCATTAATACCCAAATCACTGTTAATATCGTGATGAATTTTCTCTCTCCACAAACAATTATATTCATTTGTGATGAACAAAGTATCACTACTAAGGTAGACTTGAGACGACATGCATCATCATAAATAGGTCTAAAATAGTGACGACGAGTCCATCACTAATTATGCTTCTAGTGATGAAGTTAGTTCCCAGTATAACATACAAATTAGTGACAAACTAATCGTCACAAGTACGTTTTGTAAAAGCTACTACTTTATCATCACAAATGCATATTTATATGTGACAACATCAAAACGTCACGGGTATATGGATACACAGTTACACGATGCTTATTTCGTACGAAAAATTTATTACTTGTTTATTTGCAGTTGCTGTATTCTCTAATATCTGATATAGTATGCAACAGAAATGGCAGCCAGAATAGCTTGCGCTTAACAGTCTCCTTGGAACATAATGTAATGTACAATGCACATAGATTTATCATTACAAACTAACGACCGGATTGAAAGCCTATAGAAAAATCACACAACAATGAACAGAAATGTCGTTTTATATATCAGGTGGGTTTTACGACACGGCTGATGGCTTTTATCTTTAGTGTGAACGTTTGCATGACAAAAATATTGTCCTGATAAATCGTTTTAAAAAATCAACAAAAACCCATTATATTTATTTATTTTAAAAATTAAAAATTATAATCTATAAACTATGAGCTGAAAGGAGAAAGGGCATCGTATCCTCGTGGTAGCAGATCAGCTGTGGCCCCGAGGCTTGGACTAGGCAAATTGGTCCATGCTCGGGTGACGTGGTGAGCCAGGTGCAGACAACATGTCCCTGCAAAAAGAAAAAGAAGCCAGAATTTGCCTGGACCAGCGTGCCGTGCAGACAATATCCAGCCGTGAATCGCACAGCGCGGTCGCGCCGTGCGACGACATGACCTCCGTCGTAGAGACCGCGATAATTTGCCTGCCTTTTTCAAGTTTTCTTGCGCTCTTTCCTTTTCTTTCTGAAAAGAAGCTAGAGCTTCTAGAGGCTGCTCTAAACTGTTTGAGGTTATGTTTATGTTGGGTTCTAAAAACTGTTTTTAGAGCAAATGATATTTCTAAAGCATCTAGCTTTTAACCGAAGTATTTTTTTAAAGTGAAGTATATTAGTTGATTGTTGTACATACTACAATAATTTTATTTATATCGATCAAAATCACACACGAGTCTCTCTCTACAAATTGATACTATTCATAAGCCAAAACCAAAAGCAAGTATGAATGGTCACTAAAAGCTGTTGGATTCTGGCTTCCAGCTTCTAAAAGTTAGAAGTCATTTTAAATACATCGGTTTCTTAATTTTAGCCTTTTATTTTTTTTTTCTCGCATTGATCTGCATTGCCTAAAAAGATATAGCAGTGTTTTTCAATTTTATTATTTTTTAATTTTTGATTTAGAAAAATAATAATTATTATTATAATGTACACAGACAAAAACTAATCTCAAAAGTTGGGCTTTTAAACTGTTTTTAACGACGTTCCATGCCTTGCAACTAGACCAATCCTCTCCGTAATGCACGAGTCGTCACTCAAGACGAGAAACGAGTGCAGCAACCGGGAGAACCCGTTTGGGAAAAGAAAAGGACGGCAGACAAGCCAAGCGACGTAACGCCGTCTCCGTATCAAGCCAAGCGAGAAGCGATCGTCCCACGTGCGCCACTTGGTGTCAGAATTTACAGAAACATATATTCCTTTCCTGGCCGGCTTTCGTGCCGCCCTCTCCCACCCTGGTGGGCCGGCCGCCTTTGCGACGACCGGACGGTGCACATGTGGTGTCTTTTTTTATTTCTAAAAGCTAGTTTTTAATTTTTTATAATAATTATTTTTTAAACAAAGTATATTTATAAAACAAGATTTACAAATTAATTATAGTATGAACTATAGTAATTTTAAAATTTTTCACGAGTTTCTGTTACTTCATATTCTCTTATGAACAGACTAAAGATTATAAATCATAGTTAAAAGCTTTAAGGTAATGGCCATCCATCGACACCGCCCACGAGGCCTCCACTGAAATTCACGACGACTTGGTCCAGGTCGAGACTAGCCAGCTCGCTGCTCCCTCCCTTTAATTAGCACCTTTGAATTCTTAGGTCCCTAGAACTAGAACTAAACTTTTGACCGCTAGTTTTATATTAATATATTTGTAAAATGTTGTAGAAAATATGCTTTATAAAATATCCTGAAACAAAACATATTTGTTACGCAAAACCTAACAATATAATTTCAATACAATCAAACTAAGTATTTAGAAAATATTATTGGTCAAAATCAAGAGTGTCAAATATTCTCACTCGGGCCGGGAGGAGTATACGGAGCAAGGACGAGAATATTCCTCGCACGTAGTACTACTGTACTACCTTTTTATTCCTTGCACGTAGTACTACTGTACTACCTTTTTATTCCTTGCACGTAGTACTACTGTACTACCTTTTGAAGCTCGAACATGTTTGTTCTTCTGCCATCGGTGGTCGAATATATGTTTGTTTTTGAGTGTTTTCCTTTGAAGCTCGAACAAATTATCATATATTCGATTTGAATATATGTTTGTTCTTAGATATTTTTCTTTGAAGCTCGAACAAATTATCATTTATTTACACAAACATGAACAAACATATATTCGACCACTCAAAAACAGACACGTACCTTTCAATTTCATAACACATCAATCATCATATCACACGCCGAACCTTAAATTACCAGGTGTCTATCGTACGAAGTCGTTTGAATCCCCGTCTCTTTTCTTTTTTTTCAAGAACCGCACCTTCCCCTTCGTGTTCAGTGATCTCACGCAGGACGAGAAATCAAGGAAGAAACGACGATCGATGTGCATGGCTGATCAAGCAACGGAGCGGAGCGAATTAGACACACAGATAAGACGTACAAACGATTTTTATTCCGTAGCAGTAACGATCGAGTAACTGGAGCAAATGCACACACATACAGAAACACACAATACTTATCGGCACTACATATATACCTAGTCCCTATTTCTTCTACTTTTCAATCGATTTTCAGCTCGGCTTCTTTTTACGATCGCTGTTCATTACACCAACGAACCACCACGAGTAGTATTCCTGCGGTGCTGGAGAGAGGATTTCGGCACTGAAGATCGAGCGGAGGCCTGCTTGCCTGTGCCAGGTAGCTCTCGACTCATGTAGCTTGCCCCAAGGACGCATCACTCTCTGTAGGGTGGACCAGACCATACCATACCATACCATACCATACCTGCTTTAAATTCGACGACGGAGACCTGGACTGAACGACGCTTGCTCCAGTTCGATCTGACTTGTAGTTTGGAGTCCGGCCGGCGAGCTCTCGTGAATCGATCTCGCCGGATAGATCGCCGGCTGCCGCCATCTGTTCCTGCACCCGGCAGAGGCAGCAGTTAAATTGCGACCAAAAAAAAATATCAAAACGATAGATCTGTGCAAGCTGCAAGCGTAGTATTACATATACCGTAGTGCTAAAGGAAAGGAAAAGATTTTTTAAAGAAAAACTAAAGAAAAGGAAAGGGTGGGGAACCAGGGACCAGAGAGCAAAGGAGAAAGAGAGGATGGAGTGTGTGGCTCCAATTCGATTCACTCGGCAGTCCCAAACGCGGATCACCAGTGCCGCAGGCAGCAGCGTCAAGAGGCAAAGAAAACCCAGAGGCAGGCTGTGTACAGAGAGAGCGTGCGTGCGTGCGTGTTGCAGATCGAAGAGGAGGAGTAGAGGGGAGTTAGGAGGCACTGACTGGACGGTGGCGCGCGCAGCCGGCGTGCGTGGAGGCGGGCCCTTCACACGGCTGCGCGGCGGTGGGGGAGGAACACAGCGTGGGAGACGATGGACCAGAAGATGAACGCGACGAAGGCGACAGGCCACGCCTGGCGTGGCTCGGTGGACCCTCCGGTCACCGTGGCGGCGATGCAGCCGGAGGCCGCGACGAGCACCAAGAAGGACAGCATCGGGTCCATGGCGATTAATTAACTAAATCTCAGACCGCCCGGCTCTTCGATTGGTCTGCTGGTCTTTATATAAGCCCACTAAAAGGAGTTTTCCAGGAAGCTCGTGGGTGTGATTTTTTTTTTGGTGCTGTAGTTGATATCTTTTAAGTTTTCGCGCGGACGTTCCCATAATAAATACTGATAAACTATTTTTTAAAAAGTAATATGCTAAACTGTATTGAAAATATGGTAAAAAATATGTTATTTATATATTCGAGAAAAACTATAATATAATGAATCATAAGTTCAAAATACCGTGGCTCATGTCCTACACCACGCTGCGGTCCACGTAAGCGAAGCGTAGACTGACCTTGCTTGTGCTGCTGCCGAGCATTTCTAGGCTGCTTTCGGTTGGGCTTAATTATGGATTTAATTTATATATGCTATATTAATTAATTTTAAATAATTTATTTTTAAGACATGATCAAGAGAAAAATTATAATAAAAAATATACTGAGTTCAGTTGTACTTGTTAAAATTACATACATCTATTTTTCTTTATGTATTATCTCTTGCGACAGTCGGAATTCAGAAATTTAAACCACAAATCACAATTAAAAACTATAAAACAAAGTTAAATATTATAAGTTGAAGAAAAAAAGGCCTATATGCCCAACCAACGACACCACCATCGAGGCCTCGACAGAAATTCACGACAACTTGGTCCAGGTCAAGAGTTACCTTTACTTAGCGCCTTTACACAGAGAATTAGATGTGGAAGAGAGATAGTAGAGAATTAAGCTGTCTTTCATACAGTATTTAACTGTAATATGATAAATAAGATATGTTATATGATGAAAAAATATCTATAAAAATAGAAAAGTATTTTATTATATAAGTTAGCTATAGTATTTTCTATAGATAATATAAATGATATTATAGATAGCAGTTAAGTATACAATTTTATTTTACCTAACGTCCGTAGCCGCATCAGAAAAAAAAACCCTCGCCTTTTGTGTGGTCGTGTCGCCTGCGACAACCACTGGTTAATTGCTTCTTAATTAGCACGCACGTACGTAGGTGGGTAGAACTAGCTACTAGTTAGTTGCTGTGCAGTGATAGTGACGCGCTCTTTTTCTCTCTCTCACACACACTTCCTTTTCATTTTCCGATCTTTGCTTATTTAAAGCTGCACATATATAATTTTTTTGAAACTAATTTGAGCTAAATTTCATAATTGTTATATATGTACGGGGCAATGTCTTGCTTGCCCAGTTTAGAACAACATAATCAAAACTATTTATCATCTCTATGACTACCTCTAGAACACATTTTCCAGCACAGTTGGCGTACGAACACGTGTGTGATAGGTGCAACTCTCTCCAACTCCGTCTCCATAAGCAAGCATATCCAGTGCCACCTGCAGTTCCATCTTCTCCACCCACGTCGCAGTAATAACCAGCATACATATATGGATCTGCACTCTGATGTTAATTTCCCCATGACAAACCAACAGACTAACTAAGAAGAGCAGAGTCGATCGGCATCAAATGCATGCTAACTAAGCAGTAAGCAATCACAGTTCCAGGACTAGTACAAAAACAGTAATACTAGTACAAACGATCTAACAGCAGATCAATTATCCAAAATCCATAGCAGCAAGGTGATTATGACGGTTCTCAAGCATGTAGGAGTAGTACAACTCATACACACGACATGGTTCTAGCACGGTGATTAAGCAAGCGTAGTGGACGACGAACGAAGTGTCCAACTCTTGAAATGAGTCAAAATCAGCTAAGCAAAAGAAAAGGATGGAGAGAGAGAGAGAGGGAGTCAAGAGAAATTGGGACGAACGAAGTTATGGACCAATTGATAGGGCATATATTGTTGTGGGCTTCTAAGTGGGCCAGTACTTTCATAAAGTGGGCCTTCTAAGTAGGCAGGCCTGAGTAACGTATGCGCATCTCTGCACTGTGTAGGCCCCGGTATCGCATAAAACATAGCACTAGGATGCAAAGGGAGCGAATAATTTTTATCCGTTCGACTGATCAAAGGTGTGCAGAACAGATATAGAAGGGGTAGTTAGGTATCTGACATTATCCATATCTGACTCCGACTCCAAAGAAAAAATATGGAATAGGATACGGGATAAGTGATATCCGTCCATATATATCCGTATATCAAATGATATGAGGAAATCTGTTGCGACTTTACCTAGGAACAAAATAACATATAGGCAGATTGTCATATCTAAACAAGCGGGAGTACTGAGTATTCTTACTTCAACATTTGAGTACTTTGTCTTTTCATGTATAGCCAAATCTAATGATAGAATTTTTATATAGCCAAATTAGATAGTTTTAAATCTATTGGTGGTCAAGTTTTGGAATGTTTGATGGCACCGATTTTAGTAAATCAAGTAAAAAAAGAATGGGGAGTACTTTTGTAACTAGCAAGTCACTCAAAGAATGCACAGAATAATGCAAAAAAGAAAAGAAAGGGAAAAGCAAAGGAGCAAACGAGGAAGAAAGATTATGGAATCTAACCATGCATCTCTCCCCTTTCGCATCATCAATACAAACCCTAATACAAGGAAGCACATGCACTTGAAGACCTGCCTTCGGCAAGGAGTTCAAAGAATGAACCTGAGCCTCTTCCTTACGACGACAAAAGCAAGGGAAACCAGAACAACAGATAAACAAGGCATGCAGCTACATGGACCGAACATACATGGAGTTGCAGCAGCCGAACAGAGTAGGAGATGGAGAGGCGTACCGCATCTGTAGCCCACATGCCACCGAGCGTGTCAGCCGCCTGGGCTGCCTGCTGTGCGGCGGCGAGCAGTACGTGCAGGCATCACGCGGCGGCGACGGCTGGACGGACGCAACGAGCAGCAGCTAGCCTAGCTTCCATGGCTCGACGTACACCAATGGCAAGGGAAGGTCGCTTGAGAGACGACACTGTTTTAAGTCCAGCTGATCACCAATGGCATGGTATGTGTGATAGTATTTAGGGAGTGTCTATATAACATTCGACTGTTTTTAGATGTAAAAACAGTCAAATTTTAGAACGTTAGATGGTGATCCAACGCTCCAGATTTTTTTAGGGGTGTTTATATTCGATTTTTTTTTGGAAGAGGTGTTTATATGAGTGGATCCAACGCCTCCAGATCATCTGACTGTCTTTGCCTTCAAAAATAGTCGAATGTTATATAGCATTTCTCTAGTATTTATATGCTACAGTTGACGTGGAACTGTTTGTCTACTGCTACGTACGCGCGACTGATGGTAGGCCATAACACATTACCAAAAGCAAATTAAGATATATTATACTACAAGGCAGTACAAACACGCACCATAATTATACATCTAGCTGCAAACTTGTCCAAAACCAACAGCAAAGCAAATACACACATGAACAAACAAACTTTCACACATAATTAAGCACAGTTACGAGCGCAAATCGACGAGATCCATGGAGATTCAGCTAGCCACTATCTAGGACATGGCCGCCATGAGCCAGCCCTCGAGGCGAGCCGCCGCCCTCGCCGCCATGGGGCTGTACGGAGCCGCGACTTGGAGGATGAGCAGCGCGACGCCTACCTTGAGGAAGGAGAAGCACAGGAGCAGGTGGTCGGGGTTGGCGGAGAGGTCGGGGACGGCGCCGAGGATGATAGCGGAGGCTTCCCACAGGATGAAGAAGGCGGCCGCGCGGAGGGTGCGGGTACGGAAGAGGAACCACCCCACGGCGGCGCCGTCGTGCTCCTCCTGGGCCGCCAGGCGGCCGTCGAAGGCGGGGAGCGCGGCGTCGCCGTCCATGGTGCACACTTTGCAGCGACGGGGCGGGTACCGGCAGGTTAGGGTTAGGGTTTTGCCTTTGCGAGCAGCTAGGGATTGCTTCGCTTGCTAGCCTTGTGTGTTGTACGGCTATTTTCTTGCCTCGAAAAAAAAAGAAAGGGGAGAGGAGGAGCAGGAAAGCCCGAGGAAAAAATCGCTGCAACTGCGCCCGCGGGAGTAGCAGTACATCACTGGTATTGATCGGCGCAAAGCGGGACGGACGGACGGAAGCTGCTCGATCATTTCTTCCGGCGTGCAATTTTTCCAAGAAACAACGGGAAACCCACGAAAGAAAAGCGAGCAGCAGGAACGTGCATGCACGGCATATTAATTGCCAGTTTGCAACGGCAGTGACGGTTTAATGGGCCGCATTTGTTTCGGCCTTTTACTTCTAATGGACGTCTGCGATGGGCTTCGACCTCGCAAGGGCTTCCCATCTGCGCATTTTGGCCTTTTCAAAGAGAGAAGTTTACGCGCAGGTCAGAGTCAAACAACCACAACGCCGCACGGAGGAGAAATCATCTCCGCTACCTCTCTTCCCCAAAAACCAAAAGAACTCTCTCTCTCTCTCTCTCTCTCTCTCTCTCTCTGAATCAGAAGAACAAGCAAACGAGGAATTCATCTAAAAAGTCACTCTTTGCCTCCATTTTGGACACCGAGAGGTCTCTAATACGCCCTTTTAGCCATTACTTTTTCTAATCATATGATGGAAAAAAAGATATTAACAATATAACTACGTATTGGTGCTTTTGATGTCAAACCTACTAGTAGTATAACTTACGAGATAAATCTAAATACCTTTCCGTATCTTTAATTTGTGGTCAAAGTTTTAAGAAATGAACTGCGTCTATTTGAAAGGGCAAGCAAAGAAAAAACTCAGTGAGTACATATTAGTTAAACCAGTACTGGACCGTACAGTTAGCTGGCCCCGTTCGGTTGGGCTAAAAAGCTGTGGCTTATGACTGAAATTACACTATAGCAGCTGAAATTTCACGGTAGCTGAATGTGGCTTATTTAGCATAATTAAATTTAAAAAAATTTAAAAATAGAAAAAATATGCTAGCTTATCACAGACAACGCAAACGAATACAGAAAAAAAGAACCGGCAACCGAACAAAAAAGAAATGATTCGGGCAAAATAAGACGCTGCAGCCTGCCGCTGCTTGCTTGAGGGAAGAAGAATTAAGAACGGATCACCATACATACAACGGCAAGGAACACTTACCGGAGCTCCAGCTTCACGTCGGGCATCAGACAGAAACGGATCACGCATGCTTCTGCATCCATCCCAGAGCTATCACATGGACAGTAGAACAATCCGCTGAGAGGAGACAGCCGTGTATATGCAGCCACCGTGACGACATAGAGCGGCGAGCCGGCAGCGTCGACGGCCTGCCGGAGCTAGGCTAGGCAGCTCTCTACACGATATATAGACGACTTGAAGGTTGACCTGAATATATAGAACCGAAGTACGCCAATGGCAAGGATAGAGAAAACTTGAGAGGATACGAGAGGAGACTCGGTTTACGAATTCCATGGCTGTGTTTAATTGGTATGTTTGTCTACGATCGAGAGGTTCAAGTAATTAACAAGATGCGCTTGTCTTTTTATTACTCCATAGCACAGCAACGTATATGTTGACTAGACCGACGATCTGCGACTGCCAATAGCAGGAGGGCATGCGTGTGGTGGCTAAGGACTACAAGACAAATTAGATGCAACGACTTGGACTAGTCTATCGGTCATCGCGTTCTAGCGCACCACGGAATGCAACAAGCCTTGGGCCACTTTGTCGGATCCGGATATAACAAATCCAGAATCCTCTGAAATATTACTGTACTATTCTTCAAATCAGTGGATAATACTTACAGATATATTACTGAATCATCTTATACATGATACAAGAACCATCAGAAAGAGCTCGAATTTACAAAATTTTAGAAACAAGTTTTGCTAAATTCGAAGCTACGACAAGGGAGAACAAGCTTTCCAAAGTTTATTTCCAGGAAAAATCCGAAAAATAAATAGAGGAGAGAGTTCTCTCTATGACAGGTGAGTCCTACCATTTTTAATTATTTTTTGAGATATTTTTAAATCTTTAAAGGTTCAGTGTATGACATGTGGGGTCCAGGATTTATTTAATTAAAGAAAATCATTCTCTTTTTTGGAAATAGTCGGAGGCTGACATGTGGGGTCTCAGCACTGTGTAAACAGTGTTGTAGGCCCGCATGTCGGTGCCTAGAGTTATAATTAGGTTTTAATCACATTTTTAACTGAGGTGGGGCCTAGGGGTTAGTCTAACGAAGGATTTAAACCGGCCTGGGGCCACTGGTCAGCGGTTCATTAACGTTTGCTAACTAAAGTCATTAACTACTAATGACAAAGCTTAGTTTAATTACACAGTAACAGTGTTCTTCCTCGGCCAAACGACGGTGAGGCCTACCGGTGGCTAGAGGGAACACAGAGGCATGGGAGCATTTCCAAAAATGGAGTGCTCGGCTGCGTGCAGACCTCCCAGCGGGTTGAATTGGACCAACACAGACTAGTGGGGCGCCAACGGTGAGCCAAGCGACAGCGGAAACAGTGGATGGTCGCAGTGGCGATTTACTCAACTAGGGCTAAATTAAAAGGGAAGGAATCATCTAAGAGTGGTTGGGAGCCCACCGAGAAAGGAAGGGGAGATCGAGAAGGCCAGGGGTGAGTTGTCGGTGGAGAGCTTGAACGGCGGAGGTAGGCGATCAACGTGGGAGAAGATGAGGTGGTGGAGCTTCAAATCGACATCGTGGATGCCTTCATGGGATGGCGAGGATGCTCCAACTGTAAGAAATTGGCCGATGGTGGACTGAAAGCCGTTGAGCAAGATCGGCAGGAGTTGAGGAAGAACTGGCCCACGGTGAGCTCTGGGGAAATTGCAAATTTTATTTTGTTTTTACTAAAAATTTCAATTATTTTTAATGTAATTTGTATATAAATACAATTGCTAATTTTATTTAATTTTTATTCCTAATTTTTATTTTTAGTTTTACTTTGGAATTCATATAGAAATCAAATGGCTAGTTTTATTTCAATTTTTATTCCGAAATTCAGTTATTTTTAAGATTGTGTTTGATATGGACTATTTTTTAATATAGGCTATTATAATCTAGACCCACCATGATCAATGGCATGGATCTTTTCCTTTTTTTCTCTGATTAAGATGAAAATTTCTACCTTTTGAATGTGAATGTACCGATTCATTTTGATTTTGCTTTACAAATATAATAGATAGGGAAGGAAAAGGCCCTGCGGTGCCAGATGGAAGTCAAACGTATCTGGCCATGAAGCAGCCCGGATGTGGCCTGACCCGGCCTACCCATGGCCAGATCCTACACAGCTAAAATTTCGGCCCAATATCTGGTAAGCGTCTGCACTCCATGTACGCCAGCTTTCATGGTGTCTTGGCTAAAATTTCGGTGCGCATTTGCATAAACCCCCCCTGCGTGTGATCGACGTAGAGCAACTTGCAACTAACAATGCGTTGATGCATGACCAAGCACCAACTGCCGTCGACCGGTGGATCTCCACCGACCGTCGGATCGAGCTAGGGAGGTCGATCCGGAACAAGGCCCGGCCGGAATGCATACGAGGCCAGAATGCCGGTACGAGTACGTACCTGGTGACCAGCTCAGCCGCCGTCGGCGTCCATCCACCGGCGCCGCCCCAACCAACCTTGCATACGAGGCCGGAATGCCGGTACGAGTACGTACCTGGTGACCAGCTCAGCCGCCGTCGGCGTTCATCCACCGGCGCCGCCCCAACCAACCTTGCATGCATGCATTAACCCGCCAAAAGCGCGATGCATCCATCCATCGCAGGTCACTTCCCGACCCACGCATGCACTCCCGGGCCGTGCCCTATATATACGAACGCCTCTGGCTTTTCAATTCCCTCCTCACTGCACTGATCGGTCGCCCGCTGCCAGCACGTTTTCGTACAATGGCGTGCAACGCTAATGGCGCTGCAGCTACGGCCTCCATTAATCTTGTGCTCGCACTGGCAGTTCTGCTTCTGTCGTCCACCGTCGTCGTGAGCCGCAAGCTCGCGGAGGAGGTCAGCACGGCAACGCCGGCTGCGGCGCAGCCGGCGATACTCCCGGCGCTGCCGAGTCTCCAGCTGCCGTCGCTGCCGAGTCTCCAGCTGCCGCCGCTGCCGAGTCTCCAGCTGCCGGCGCTGCCGAGGATGGACCAGAGCCTTCCGAATCTGCCCCTGTTCCAGGCTAGCCCGCCGTCCGCCGGGAACCCATGAACCGAACTAGTATTGAGTTACTACCTACCGGTTCGCATTGGTATCCAGTGCTAGTCACTGGAGTATATGTATGGCCATGCTAGCTAGGTTAGGTCGGTGCACTCTGCCTCCGTGTCTGCGTCTATGCACGTATACTTACGCCTTAGTCTGATCGAGTGGTCTCTGAGTGAACAAGGGTTCTTCTATGCATGGCTTAAATAAGTAAAAGGGCTCGATCTGCCGTTTGTTTCGTCGTGTTCACTTAGCTCGTGTTCTTTCATGCTTTCCATGTACTTTTCTTTTCGTTTCAAGTAATCTGCGATCCAGATTTCGACTTTGGTCGCACTCGCGTATGCACCGCGATCGAAGTTTTGATGGGCCGAGTTGGATCACAGACATCATTCATCGCGATCGGCTGGCCGGAATCATCTAGCCAAGTCCTGTTGCTTATTCGGCTTAGATCCACACCTCTCATTTTTCGTTTACAGTTTATGATTTATAACTTATGATTTTCTTTAAATAAATAAATGAGACGATTCTTCTCTATCTTTTCGAAGTGGTTAAGACTGCTGCGGTCAAATCCTCACTCCAGGAGTCAGAGGCACAGGAATCTTGGCGTGCTAGCTGCACCTGCATCGGCTGGATTCGTGCAAAGACTGGGGCAGCTTAACTGTATCACTGCAAAAAGGAAAATAGTGTGCCTTATTATTCAGCGGAATGGCCGAGTAGATAGTGTAGATGATCGTAGGAGGATACAATAGGGTCATGCACGTAGGAAGGCTATGTTATTTTGGACTACGGTTCATGAATTTTGTCAACACTTTTTGAGATGGTGATGGACGATGACGCGAAGAGTACATAGAGTTTTAGACTCTGAAAAGCCATTTGAAGATCAAGAAGGTGTACCGTTAGCCAAAAGCCAAAAACAAAGAGAAGCGCTATAAAACATTCAACTGTTTTTAGAGCAAAATTAGTCAGATTTTAGGGCATTGGATCTCCATCCAACGAATACATACATACAAGCCCTCCTCCAAAAAATGATCTGGACGCTTTAAAATCTAACTAATTTTACTCTAAAAAATAGTCAAGGTTGTATAGACACTGAAAAAAAAGACAAAAAACTGGTACCTAGGGTTAAGTACATGAGAAAAGAGCCTTTTAGGAAAGGCTGGCGCGAGTCAAAGAAGGGTAAAAACAAACCAGGCAAGGCTGAAAGGAGCAGATGGATCGAGAGAGCCATTGGTGGATGCAGTCAGTGAAAAAAAGGTTAAAAAGAGTTACAGTGAGAAGGCAAAGTGCAGTGCAGTTATACCAATGTCACAGCGCCCAGCCACATGGGCACACAACTTCGCCAACGCCTCCACGGACTTGCGGTGCCGAGCAAAAGGCGGCTTTTTTTTCCCCCTTGTGAAGCTGCACAGCCACCAACAGCAGCCTGCAGCTTCTCTGTTTTTAAGTGTGTTTTTTACTGCAACCTTTCGCAGAGTGGTACTTTTTCTACACAAAGATTCAGATATGTGCACATGCTGCACAGTGCCCGATCGCCCAGCTAGCTTGCCTCCTGATTAAAACCGGCATCCCCATCAATTAGCAACACTCACCAGTTGAAAAAAAGCTCAACTCAACCCAAAAGTTACCGATTTGCATGCATCGTTGTCTCTCTTTTTTTTATCACTTCTCACAATCACTTGACCACCATGATTAACCCCCTGAGCAGGGCTCAGGCTCAGCTATTACTCCTTTACAGCCAGAGTAGGTAGTTGCTGTGAACAATTGGCACTGCAAGACAACAAAGACATCCGCAAAAGGTTTTCCCTCCTGAATGAAGTTCAGAGCTTGATATCAAATTAAGATGCTTAGAGCAAGAAACGGACACAGAGATGATGGAGAAGGGTAGCAAAAAGACATGAGGCATAATTTACAGGAGACAGCAAAATGGACTGGTCAATTAGTGGATCAGATCAGCTGATGATTCTAGCTAGCCTCTCAAAACAACAACCAAAATCAGCTCACCAAACTATCCTCACCTCTCCCAATTTGTTTCTCTTCGCAGGATCTCTCTCACTCCAAACTGGTTCTCTCTCTCTCTCTCTCTCTCTCTCTCTCTCTCTCTCTCTGTTTTTTTCCTTTTCTTCTTTTGCAAAGGAAATGCGTGCTAGCTAATTAAGGCTGTTACTTGCTGCCGCTACTACTAGCTTTAGTCAAAACGAGGTCAATTGCTAGTGCCAAGATCTCTGCAACTCAACACTGCTTCCGCCGCCGGCATGGGGAGTCTTCCGGCCAAGCGCCGACCGTGGCCGAGCTGCTGAGTCCTTCGTCGGCGCGTCCTTCTTGTCCTTGAAGAACCCGAACACCGGCCGCGAGCAAACGGGCACGTTCAGCACGACCGGCGTGGCGCGGACGCCGGCGGAGTAGGACCGGTCCATGACACGGGAGCGGGACCGGGGCCCGGAGTGGACGCTGCCGGCAGGGGAGCTGGAGCTGCGTCCCAGGCCCTGGAACACGATCTTGCCGGAGGCGTTCATGCGCGGGAGTCCACCGACGCCACGGAGGGCGGCGGTGGGGTGGTGGGAGGCGGCGGGCGGGGCTGAGGCCGGCGCTGGCCGGGGCGCCGGCGGGCGGGTGGGGCTGGGGTTGGGGTTGGGGTTGGGACCGAACGAGGCGGATGCGGGGCCTTGGGTTGGGCTCGACCGAGTCGAGGGAGTGGCGCGGGAGGTCGTCGTGCTCGTGACCGGAGGACGACGACGACGACGAGAGGGAGAAGCGGGAGGACGCGAGGGAGAGGGACGCCTCTGAGTCGGAGCTGTCACGGAGGAGCGGCGCCGCGGAGAGGCCGCCGTTCCGTTGGAGGAGGAGGAGCTTTAGGGACCTCACCGCCGAAGAGTTGGAGGCTCTCGATGGAGTCGCCGCTGTAGTCGAGGGCGATGGCGATGGAGACGGCGACGGCAGCGTTTTCTGCGGGGTTTGGACCTTCTTTAGACGGAGCAGCTCCCTCCACCGGCTCGAGCACGTCGGCGCCTTGGGGGAGAACACGTACTGGTCGAGGGCCTCGGCCGCCGCAGTCCGCAGGGTCTTGACCAGCTCCGGCGACCGCGGGATCTCCGCCGGCGGGTTCTGCCGCTCCCGCTCCGCCCCCGGCGCCGCCACGGTGTGCGGCCGGAGCGGGAGCAGCTTCCCATCCGCGAACAGCTCGTCCGCTGGCAGCATGGTCGCCGATCCCCCCAGGCTGAACTCGAAGTCAATGAAGTCCTTCGAGATCGCCGGCTCCGCCGCGGCGTCGCGGCCGAACGACACGCGCGGGTTGAGCCAGCCGTACGACACGGCTGCGGGGGCCGTGGCGGGCATGTTACTGGCGACGGCGGATGCCATGGCCGGCGGCGAGGCGCATCAAAGGTGGAGGCGGCAAGGGTGGTACACCGGTTCTGTACTTGGCTGTGGGAGGTGAGAAATGTGATGCAGGGGTACAGGTGGTAAAGGCCCGTATATATAAGCGGGCACGGTAAATTTCCTGACAACCCGGGCTCGGTTCACTGAACCATCCACTGGGACGCCGACGCGTGGTCATCTCCGAAGTGTCCTGCAGGTCGAAACGGGGAATTAATCCGTGGTTAATATTTCTGACAGGAGGTAGGTAGATGTACCGTGCATCCCCTCACCACCGTTTCAGAAATTTGGAGTCGCTACCCAAAAAAGAGCCTATCTAATGAACCAGAGTTGGGGTTTTAGTTCTCCGTCTGAGCGCTCCTACCCAAAAAAACTTCCCTCCTTCCGTTCTCTTCAAGATCCGGCCAGCCTCCCTCCCCTATCTCTTCCCGGGCTCCTCGCCGGCGTCGAGTGGGAGGGAGTCCCACCCCTTTCTTCTCCTATACATTACCCTAGTTTAGGTTCTCGTCTCCCTCCACAGTGTTATCCTGTTTCGTGGTTCGTTCGTCGGGGACTGGATCCCGCCGTTTTCCCTGAAGTACTACTTCTCGAGGTGCCCAGGCTACGGCAATGGAGCTCCATGGACAGAGGCTTTTGTCGAATTGACGTTGTTTGCTTGCGTACTAGCAAAAAGTCGCGGCGAAGAAGAAATAGTACATCCACCACACGATCACCGTGCGGGACGACCGGCGAGCCGACAAGTACCCTCGTTGCACAATCGTCGTACGGATTAGCCTAAATTGAACGGTGGCTGTGCAGTGGAGCACTATAGAACCACATGGTTACCGTTCGGTGAACTGTAGCAGCACTATGGGAAATTTGTAGGAAAATCCATTTAATTATATTTTTTGTAGTACTTTTTAAATATAGCAACTGAGCTTCAAAAATTATATTTTTTCTGGAGACAATTTCGTGCTCTGATAATTTTCAAATATAGCAAATGACCATTTATTTTCAAGAATTATAACTTTTTGTAGGACTTTTCAAATATAGCAAATGACCCTTAATTTTCAAGACAATTTGAAAACATATAAAATTCTAAGAAAATTACACAACCAGTTACACTGTCTATGGAGCCTTCAAAAAATTCATAATGTTTGGACCTCATTTTCTATATTAAAAAATTCCTACAAACTGTATACTTAAATAAATTTTTGAGAAATATCCAGAACGGATAAAATTATGAAAAAATTACACAAACAAGTACACTATATCATAATGCTCCATAAAAAATATAATTTTTGGAGCTCACTTGCTATATTTAAAAATTCCTACCAAAAGTGTACTGAAATGCATCTTTCTAAAAATTTGCCACAGTGCACCGCATAGTGACCGTGCGGCGCTACAGTGCTCCACCGCACGACCACCATGTGGTTTGGCTAATCACACGACGACTGTGCGGGCGGGGGTTACGTGTCGGCTCACCGGGCGTCCTATAATCAATTTGCTGCCTTCGGGTTGGTTCAACAAAAATCCTTTACCACTGGAGCCACCTTCTAAATTTACCTCCAACATGGCATTGTCTCGATGTGGAGGCACACGGCAGCATTGGTTTTTCAATTCGCGCGCGCGAGGGTGGTCGATCGGTGCTCCTGTGACGAGCTACGAATCTCATCCAGCACAAGATTTACAAGGTTTTCGCCGGTCGTCATATTTATCTCCGGCGACTTCATCACTATGCGTTGGCCATGTTCTACAATCTCGGTGTAGTTTCCTCTCTGATGAAGTGTAGTTTGCAGTTCGGTCTAGTTGGACATGGTTGTAATTTTCCATATTCTCTGGACTTCACTATAATTGCAGGGACTTTGTACTTGTGCTTTAATCTAATATAAATCAGGAACCTTTCCTTAAACAAAAAAAGAGCCTAGCTGATTATGAGCAAGGCAACAAAGAGGGAACTGTTCACCCTTTTGGACCTATAGCAATAAAAATATTTAATTTTGGCACCCGAACACCTATTTTTTCAAAAGTGGACTCCTCCCCGAGTTCAGAAGGCGCGGTAGGTGACACCTGTCACCTACCACACCCCCTTGCTCAGCAGGCCAGTGGCGTGCGGCAGGGCACGGGCGTGGGGGGTGGGGAGGGGCGAATGGCCAACGCGATAGCGGGTGGGCTTGGTCGACTGTCGAGCTAGCAGTGCTCCGCAGCAGCCACCAACATATGGGAGAAGACGAGATGGCAAGTCGTGAGTTGTTCGGAGATGAAGTATGTGGTCTACACTGTTTGCACTGTGCTGCCCTCGTCCAAGGTCTTGAACGTGTTGTAGAAATCTAGGTACGCTCGTCGTAGTCTCTCCCTAGGCCATCCTAGCTCACTGGCAGCCTAGTGAGTACCCATGGCGGATTCGTCCACTAAGTCGTCGCCATCATCGGCACCGTAGAAGCACATCTCCAATTGGTATGAGCGCACACACACCTGAAAGTGCAGTCGACCAATAGGTAAGTGCTCCCACGACCACAGCTGCAACAACATGTAGCAACCGGTGAGCTTTGGCACGCTGCGAGCCATCATACAAAGCCCTGTAGGTCACAAACAAAACAATCGAGTACTAGTTGTACATCAGGACCTCTTGAGGCTCGTCGTCAACTAGGGACTCCCCTGAGTCATAAGAAACATGGTCCACATGAACATGAAGAGCAAGTAAGCCACTAGGTGGGACCTCATGACATGTGCAAGTGTGTCTGCTAGGCATTGCTTGTACCATCATAGCCACTCACGTGGCACTCCAGAGGATTTATCCAGAATGGGAATACCAAACTAGTGCAGCATAGGTGCCTTCCAGTCGGGTGATCTAGTGGGTGAACCAGGGACGACCCTATATTGACATACCAGTCAGGTGTGCAACATCCTATAGGGTGATGGTCATCTCCCCCACTGGAAGTGAAATGGGTGTGTCTCTGGCCTCCACCGATCAACGAGTGCTGACAGAAGCAACAAGTCCAGCGTGAACGATTGTCTAGTGCCCATCACCCTTGCCATAGGTAGCAACCCGGCCCGCCGTAGAATTGGAACGTACCAATCGTCTAGGGGCCAATCCTCTGAGGTCCCAGATAACAAAGGGGTCGGTCCTTTACCGCTCAACCATGTCTGACAATGATGTTGGCAATCCCAGGATAGGTCCAGCAACGTACCACCCTCAAGACCGCCACCAACAACTATTCCCTACAGTACGTAAAATAATATGTCAGTGTCAAATGGTGCTAAATACAACCGACCACAACCGAGAATAACCACACCATATACGTATGTACATATTTCGTAAATTGCAATTTTCTTCTTGCTTTGATTAAATACACACCAATACCAATTTATTGTGATCAATACTAATTAATTATGATTAGTATCAATTAAATGCAATTAACATTAATTACATGCTAATTAGGTATGCGCAGTGCATACAAAACTCAAAATTTTCTATAGCTTTCTGTAATCGCGCGAGACCAATAAATATACATATGTGGACATACATAAATTATTTTAGCTTTTTTTTGCCGGTATTTCTGCAGCTACTTACAATAAGTAAATATGGATACTTATAGTAACACATTCATCAACTAAACATGGCTACTTATAGCTACAACTGATGTTTTATAGCCTTGTGGTGAGCGTTTGTGTGAATGAGCCAAATGTCAATAAGCTGCTTTGTCGGTGTTTTAATTCTAATCTTACGTATGATTTGTTTGGATTCGGGGATTATCATAGAAGACTAAGCTATGGTCTTGCGGAACAGGGACACGAGAATCTTTATCCAGGTTCGGGACTTCTCCTAGGAGAATAATAACCCTTTGTTATGTGTGATTACTAATAAAAGGAAATGATTACAATAGTGTAATGCGAAAAAGAGTCTGCCTCGTCTGAAGAATCATCGAGCGAAATTGCCTCGCGCCCTGGAGTAAACCCCGCCAGGTAGGGGAATTCCGGGTTATAACTGTCCCCGTTCGGATCTGTTCCCAACGAAAATACGGGCGAACATGAAGAGTGCCCACCCATCCTCTGTGCAGATTCTAACTGCCTTGTTGGACGCCCCCACGATATAGTAAGACGCTGCTTGGCAAGTCGATTGGGGATATAGAAACCATAGAATAGTCTACGATCACAAGGTGATCATATGACTGCTTACGACTATGGAGTTGTAGAAGAGCCTACGACCATATAGTAGTTGTAGATGGGTTTACGACTTTATGGTCGTAGAAGAGCTTACGACTACGGAGTAGCCGAAAAAGAACTTATGACTATGTGGTCGTAGAAGAGCTTACGACTATAGAGTAGTCGTAGAAAGACTTACGACTTCATTGTCGTCGAAAAGCTTACGACATGGAGTAGTCAAATGTGAACTTAAAACTACCCCGTGAATCTTTTCCCTTATCCATATGGGGTATATCCGAATGATACATTGACGTAATAATTTGAGTATTATTCTATCCTCGTCACGTTTCGAAAAGGCTGTTTCGATAAGCCATTTAAGAAGGACAGCGAAGAAATCATTCTATTTGTTTGTTCGACAAAACCATAAGGCATAATTTGAGCTATAGGCCATGCTCAAAAGTATTGTGCCTTTTGGTTCAAATGTCATTGTAGCGGCTGATAGTTTTGATAATGTATTTAAATAAAAAAAGTAAGAAAAATAAAAGGATGGTTACATTGTCACGAATAATACAAAAGAAAAAGAAAAAAATCATATTAAAAAATTAATTCGTTCGAAAGAAACTTTTGACTTTGAAAAGCCAAAGCCGTTGCTGTAATATGGCCCTAATCTAAAAAGAAAGGAGCCCTTTGACTTGGTTGGGTGCTGCGCTGGTGATCTGCCATGGTGGAGAGGCCGCCGTCCGATTTGATGAAGTCCCATCCGACGCAGGGCTTGGTTGGCCCCACCCACCAGCACAGTTTTTTTGCGGCCATGATGGATGCCGATCCAAAACAGTGATCCGTGAATGAATGCCTCGTTTGGCTGGAAGTGATGGCAAGGCAATGGCAGAGCATTGGACGCTGCAAAGTACAAGAACGGCATCATTCTTGCCCGCGCGCACCGTGTGCTGAACTGCTGATGTTGGGCTTGTTCTTCAGACCACAAGTCGATCGGCTTTTGATAATCGTTACAGTATTTAATTTTTAAATAGAGTATTTTCTCAAGATGAGGTCTAAAAGTTAAACGTAGTGCATGTTAAAAGCTTAATATCTGTACCAGCCAAAATCGTAAATGAGTATCGATCTCTCCGTAATCTGTACCGTAAACAGCCAAAATTCAAAAATTTCAACCAAAATACATAAGCCGCAGCAAAAAAGAACAGGCCCGTTGAAAGGCTCTTTATGCCTTAGACTAGCCGTAACACCGTGTCCCTCTTTATGCGGAAAATAGGATATAACAGACTAATCTATGCAAACCAATTGAATGTTCCCCTTTTTTTTCCCAAAGCAATATGGAAGAGAGCTTAATGTAGTGTTTCTAAACATGCATGTTGCTCCCAAAACTATAGTAATACCTAGTTTCTTCATTTACTGCTTGATGCTATACAAGAGAGTAGGGAAGGTTATTCAGAAATAACACTAATTAGTGTCAATGAGTTACCAGGAAGAAATGGTATGTAACACCCAAAGAGGGAACATAGCAGCAGCCAGGTAAATGGGTTACTAGTACAAGTACTTCCAGCCCGGTTCGAGGAATGGTGTACGTGCGAAAGATGCCAAAGCGAGAGAGGGAGGGAAAGTTTGCCGCCAAGAGTTTTGGGCCGGGTCCCACCGACAGGACGGTCAAGACAGCCACGGTCCGTCCGTTTGGCACAATCATTTGGCCCCCGCGAAAAGACCACAGTGCCCTCTCTCCGTGCGATACTGTAGCAGCCGAAACCGTCATGGCAGGGGCGGTACTGTAGCAGATGTCGGGCCCGGTATCCAGCGAAGCGGAGTGAATCGGGGCCGTACGATGTAAGGACGGGGCGGGCATGTCTGGGATGCGATGAGTGAGGCAAGCCCCCGGACCCGGTCGCTCTTGCTATACGGAGGAGGAGTATTTTTTTATAATATATTATTCTTCCTGGCTCTCGCTTGTCGTTTTGCGACACGGATATGGCGCCACTCGTTACAGGTGTTACACGATCGTGCTTTATGTCGTACACTTGAGTCTCGTTGGTAGGTGAATGACGGATCGACGCAGTGAAAATTACAGTAGCATTCTCCGTACAAACTCTAAGTCCCTTCTTCCCCTTTTACTTGATGTTTCTCATTTTTTTATAATTTCCAAGATACGGTTTTAATAGCTATTTTTTATAATTTACTTGACGTTTTTATTTTTCATGATCTCTAAAATGCGATTTTGACTGCTACTTTTTAATAACTTTGCTGATGAATAGAGGGTCCCAAATGTCAGTATATCTATAACTCCAATTAGCTAAGATTTTTTTAAAACTATTAGACCGCAATAGCTAAGCATATGTGCCACCAGGCCCGGCCCTGGGGGGCGAGCGGGGCGGCCGCCCTGGGCCCCCAAAACCCAGGGGCCCCCATTTCCAGTAGATATTGCAGAAATGTTTGATATGAATTTTTAAGGTAATATCTATAAACTCTTTGATATGAATTTTTCTTTAATACATAACGTATTTTAAGTGTTTATTGGTAAATTATATATATATATATATATATATATATATATATATATATATATATATATATATATATATATATATATATATATATATATATATGTGTGTGTATGTAGATTTATATTTAGATATTTATACTAGGGCATCTATTCCTAGTTTCGCCTCGGGCCCCTAAAATCCCAGAACCGGCCCTGTGTGCCACAAGCTAAAATATATGTAGTTTTCTACAACTTTGGCCATAAGATATGTGGTTTTACGTAATTTACTCATTTTTTTATTTTGGCAAACGGAGATGGTGCACTAGTCCAATTCCGTATATACTCATGCCAGAAACTGCACGGACTTCAATTTGGTATGTCGGAGGTAGCAGAACTTCCTGTGCTTGGAACGAATGGATTTTTCTTAATTCCTGCGGAATTGAACTGTTCTATAAAATTTCAATAATATTTTTGTGAAAATAGAATATGACAGGTGGTGAGATATCATGAAACCAGAATTTAAAAATAAAAATAAAAGAAGAGAAAATCGACATTTCGATTTACAACCGACATCGTTCTAAGCATTTCATTCTCAATCGAGTGGCCCTAAGAGTGATCTCACATCAGGGGTGGAGCCAGCCAGCGTTGTTGCCTGGTATGCACGTGTACCCTTAACAATTTAACAATTATGTATACACCCTTGCTAGCTATAGGTTTTAATTGAATTTGGACTTTATTGCAATTTTTTCTCTATATAAAATACTTTTTTATTTAGCTCTTAGGAACTTCTTTAGTTTCTAACTCAAAAATATATGTTTACGCTGTTACGACCAACACGATAAATACAGTGATTCAAAACTAATATTGAGTATTTATATGAGATATTTTACTTACAAATTTTGAAGCCATATGTTATGTAAATAGGCAGCATCAATACTAGCCTACTAATTAATTAGTATAGATGTACTAAAATATACATATGTGTTTCTAGGATGATAGGGTACGCAAATTGTCATGCAGACATGTGGCACACTGAGAAAATTTTGTGGAATAGCTATACATTTTTAATAATATGTTCACACATATTTAAGATTTATTTATCAGCGTTAGTATTTGTTATAGTTATCACTATATATATACGTTGTTTGCATAACTAATTATGTAAAGTAACCAATTAATAGAAAAGAAAGCCACTAATTATAAAGTAATGTTAAGTACCATATGAATGGAATATTCACAATGCATAGTTTAACTAACTAACATTCGATCAGCCGATAATCGTTTAACATCCATCCTTTAGCATCACCGCGGTACTCAATACAAATTTTCTAGCTCCCTCTCACGTTATAGGCAATAACCAATAGAGAACTTGGCCTTATTCAGCTAGGCCCCACTTGCATAGTGACGAGGAGAAAGCAGGGACGATGCTTGCTACTGTCTTTGCCTTTGAGTTGAGTTGGGCACTTTTTTCAGTTTATCTATAATAATTAGCTTTTAAATTATATGTATTTTTAAAAGGGTATATAAGTTGATTATAGTATATATTATACCGATTTTATTTGTATCAGTTAAAATCTAATATAAATATCTCTATCCATACTCTCTCTCGTGAAAAATTAAAATTCAAAAGTTTAAACCAAAATCTAAAAACCATAACCAAAGGAACGCACGCTTGAGCTCGTGAGTGGCCAATTTGGTTTCTGTATTTTTTTTGAGAGAGGAAGATGCAGCTCAGTAAAGAGGCCATGAGTGGTGAACAGTGTTATGTCACGTGCCATTTACGATGAGTGACCGAGTAGCCGTTACGAATGAAAAGGCGCTGTCCTTTCCAAGCTACACCAGTTTATTTACCGGAGCACGAAGCACTACTGTACCACTAGCTGCTAGTATTCCATCTGTTCTTTTCAGTTCATAATTTATATCTTATGATTTATGGTTTTCTTTAAATAAATAAATATGATAGTTTTTTCGTTACCATTTATTTCGAAGTGGTTTATTGGGGTAATTTTTTCGAAGCAGCTTATTAGTTTATCGACATTCAGTTCGTTCGCACAAGTTGTAACTATAGCTATAAACTATAAGTCGCTGCCGAAAAAACAACTTCTACTCCATGCATGCATGGAAGACTCGTGGGGCGGATTCAGAAAAATCAGTCACCAAGGCCACCGAGGTCACCACACACTAATTTTACTTAATCTATATTAAGTGACCTCTTGCATACTTAAGAGTGCTGTCATGAACCATGTGACCTTAGGGTCACATGACACTGGCAATTATACCCTGGACCTGTCTCTGCTGCAGCCCACAGGTGTAATGGTGTATGGTGATTCTTCACCTCTAGCTAAAAAAAAAGCTGTGGAGCATATCATATTGATCAAAGGTGGTGAACATTTGGGCTTATTTTTGATGGCTTATGGCTGAAAAGCATCAGAATTGGTGAAAAAAACATCAGAATGACAGATGTTTATTTAACATAATTAAATTTAAAAAAAATTAAAAAATATAAAAAATACGGCAAAAAAAGAACTGGTAAAAAAGCTCAAAAAAAATCAAAAGTTCAGAAAAAAACGAAATTATGAATAGTAAAAAATAAACCAGAAGCCAGAAGCTGAAGCTGAAATGAACGGGCCTTTATTGAATCAGAGTCCAGAGAGATGATCTTAGAGAGAGAGACAGAGAGCTGTTTCGTGGTATCGAAGTACAGTACAGTAGCATGCATCGATCACGGCTTGTCAGGACGGTCTGGTGGTAGGAGATGTATTTTCGGAAACAAGCGAGCGATGGGACGCGTCCACTACGCATGTCGGGACAAAAAAAACCTTGGACGTCCTCGCCCTAGTCCTACCTACGTACGTACGTTATGGCCTGCACGTCTCATCATGTCACGTTATGCCTCCCTTCGCTTCGACATGCGACACCTCTCTCTGCGTTTCACTGTTGCTATGTCCAAGCGAGAGAAGCATAAGCAAACGTTTACGTAAAACCTGATAGATACGTTTTTTTTAACTTATGATTTTTTAAATATATAAATAGAATTAATTTACTATCGTTATTTTTAAAACGATTTATCGTAGCAGTCTTTTAAAAGTGGTTTATTGGTTTTCGATTCGTTCGTACGAGTGCTTACACTAGAACCAAAAGTCCTAAGCCGCAGCGGAAAATGTAATCGGCATAGAGCTATATTCTGAATGATGTTTATTGCTCTCAGAAGATTAGTTGCATAAGATTTAATCTTGATCATCTCATCACTGATTTTAATGTGTAATCCAAATATATATGACAATAATAGATCACTCATCTCTTGGCCAGCCCGCTCCTCCGGTGACGCCTCTCCAGTTGCCACCTCCCTAGTCACCGCTAAGATCACCCGCCGAAAGAAACAAATGGTCGAGAGAAACAAACAGCCGAGAGAACCAAAGCGATCGAGGCAGCCTTATCTCCTTGCTCTCTCCAACTGACAGGTGGGCCCCTCTTCTAATATTTTATTTCTGTTTTTTCTTTTCTCAATTGAGAAATTACCAAATAGCCCTCAAGGATCCAACACATTCTTCCCTTTCCAAATATAAATGTAAAGCATATTTTGGAGAAATATTGTATATGTGTTTTCTTGCTCTTTTTGCTGTCTCCTGGAATGTTGTCTCATCCTATAAAAATGTAAACTCCGCTGTGTTTCCTGCAGTGTAAGACATCTTTTCTGAAAAATGGTCTGTCAAATGGTTATGAAGCCACGTACAGCTGCAGTTCGTTATAAAAATATAAAATACTTAACTTTCAGCTGGGTAGAGCTGTAGAATTATGAGGAATCTAAAGTTTGTTTCTTACTGTTAGTATTTCAGCTCCTCTGAACGAAAAAATCACATAAAGCATTTGTGATTTTTTACTGCACTGGAACACAATATTTGGGCTTATTTTTGGTGGCTTATGGCTGAAAAGCATCAGAATGGTGAAAAAACATCAGAATGACAGAGGCTTATTTAACATAATTAAATTAAAAAAATTAAAAAAATATAAAAAATATGTTAGCCCATCACAGACAACGCAAACGAATACGGGAAAAAAAGAACGGGCAAAAAAGCTCAAAAAAGGCCAAAAATTCAGAAAAAGACGAATTTATGAATAGTGAAAAATAAGCCAGAAGCCAGAAGCTGAAGCCGAAACGATCACAGCCTAGAAAGTAACATGGGATACCAGAAGAAATTGATATCTTGATATTTCACAGTTTTTCAGTTCTGACTTCTGAAATATATAGACATGCCATCCTTTAGGACCTATATGTAGAGTTCTTTGTTTGTAATTTTACTTTTCAGTAACTGATGACGAGTCTGTGTGTTTTAAGCTTCACTGCTGGGCAGGTGATAAAGCAGCTAACCATGTTGTATCCTGGATTGCAGCATGAAGTGCCATTCAATTGCTTAATGTTTGTTGATCAGTAGCTGTCTTCCAATACTTCTATTTGAAGATTTCTGGCTTCTGTGATGGAAAGTAAGACACTGATTGAAGAAGTACCCTAACTAAAATGTTACCAAGTGTTGGTGTAATTTGTTCTTAAGCACTTCAAGTGCTGATGTAGTTTTTTTTTGTTGAATGTTGAAGAATTCATGTCAACTAAATGCTGGTGTAATATGTTCTGAAGCACATCTAAGTGTTGATGCAGTAATTTTCTTTGAATGTTAAAGTATTCATGTCAACTAATTACCTGTACAAAATGCTTTTTCTGAGTATAAATGTGTTTTTTATATTATTTTGATATTTAAGTTAAGCAAGTTAGCTTGTGGGTAGCAACTTAGTCTCTTGAGCTCTTCTGCCGTTCTGTAGAAATATTACCTGATATATAGTACTGTTGAGAACGTACAACCTGACAACTCTGAAACTGACCCCAACATCTTTCAGGCCAATAGATTTCTCTTGTAGTTCCTTCTAGAACAGAAATGGACTGTTTTTGTACTTTTTTTTATTAAGTTGCACATCTTGACTTTCTCCAGCAGATCTTTTTTTTCACGTGATAAAGTAGGCCTTGACAAATTTCAGAAGCATATTCTTTTCAGGTTCTAAAAGCTGCTTTTCGGCTTTTTTACAATAACTAACTTTTAAACGGAGTATTTTTTTAAGATAGGGTCTACTAGTTAATTGTAGTACATACTTTACCGACTTCATTTATATTGACAAAAACCGCACGTAAATTTCTGTTACTCTGTAATCTCTTATACAAACAGCCTAAAAACCACAAGCCGCAGCCATAAGCCACAAACCGCAGCCAAAAAGAACAGTCGTTTGAGCACTGTGCCACTTTGCACTGCCATCTGCTCAAGGTGGCTATTCAGAGATGTTCACCACTACTTTTGTGCTAATCTAAATTTGTAACTGTCGGTAAATGAGGACAATCTTGATATATTGATTGTTCAATCAATCTTCCGGTGCGAAATTATGTACTTTTTTTAAGGAGATACAGTAAGATCAAGATGGTCCGAGTGAAATTAAGATGGTCCACCTGGTTACAGACAACATCATAACTCTAGCAGCAGACCGTCATTACCTGACACTTAAGGACCATATTGTTGTGGGATGCTCTGAACTGATTGCAAAATATCAGTAGTTAACTTCACATTTTCCATTCTGATTTAGAAACAGGATTTGGATACAATAATCACTAGACAAGTACTATTTCTTCCATGCATGGTTTATCATCTTCTTTCCGTACAGGATGCAAAATTTTCTCTTGAACGATTAGTCTTGCGTAAGTACGTACCGAGCAAAGGAACTAATGCATGCCTCGACCTTCTTGAATCAGTTCTTTTTTCGAATACAAGAAAGACACAGGCATACACCTACGAGTGCGTCCCCTTATTATATGCCTAAATCCGTACAAAACTTTCAGATTGGGATACCAGATCACCACTAAAATTACGCATCTTAGAAGTCTTACTTTCAAATTGGGATACCAGATCACCACTAAAATTATGCATCTTAGAAGTCTTGCATTATGGACGTACTCAGATATGACTGCAGATCAGAGAGCATAGCGGCAAAAAATGATCATTTCATCACGATAATCTCTACTACTTAAAAGAAGTTGATAACGATTTATCACCATCTTAAATTAAAAATCATCTGTGATGCCTCAATTATCACAAACGGTTCACGTTAATAACCGTCTGTGAAATATCACAAACGGTTATTCACAAGAATTGTCTCTGATGGTAGGGTATCACAGACGGTACAGAAAGCACGCTTGTAAAACCGTCTGTAATAATTATAACACAGTTAGTTTTACCGTCTGTGTCCAATATAGTTTTTTCAGTAATAAGATGCCAAGGATGCAGCTATCGGCGCAGTCCTGCAAGAAGAGATCATGTGATGGGCAAAAGATGGTATACTCGCTATATGGATCGCTAAAAACGATGGAACAATTTCTTCAGAAATGTCCAGAGAGCTGGTATTTCAATTGATCGAACGGTTCGCGTTGATCGCGTGCCTTCCGATCATGCAGTACTGTGTGGTGCGTGCAAAAGGCCAAAGCCATGCCCAGGGTCCATGAGTTGTGCTTGCGACGTCAGAGTATCAGACGCGTTTACAGAATACTATGCGTTGGACGAAGCACCAGCCGAGGACGGCGAATCGTTCAGCCGTTGCAATGAGTCCGATTCTTGTTCACCAGGGCCTACTTTTCCTTCTGAGCTCATTTGAAGTTTGGAATGATCAGCCCATGGAAACTGCTTATTTATGTCAGATGCAACGCGTGCTTCGGAACAGAGGTACCAGTTCATCTCGCAGGTCTTCAGATTATTCCTTTCCATGGCACATGACTTGAGCAATGTGTAAATGTTCAGGAATCAACCTTGCATAGGATATAGTTCCATGCAGCAACCTTTGTGATTCGTTAAGAAGGTGTTACGAATGAAACCGTTCTCTGCCGAAGAAAAGCATGTGTAACTACCTGATGAGCCTCTTCCTCTCTCTCTCTCTCTCTCTCTCTAGGTTCGAGGGATGCGTATGTTTCAGAAGTTCGCAATGCATTGTTGATATGTAAAGGAGTACAAGTGAAGTGCATATCCCTCAAACCTACATGTCGTTATATGCCCAAATAAAACTGTTGCGTTGTATATCTTCAGGTGAATGGAGTACTAACAAAACGCAAGTAGATGATGGCGCCAACCGTTGAACAGTGAATACATAGTCTAAAGTGGCTAGGTTATAAATGATGGCTAGAGTTCAAATCCTACCACCATGCATGTTGTTACTGTCATTTTGAGTTGTCCTGGACAACTCTCCATGCTCTTTGCAAATGTGAGACTATGTGGAGGTCACTCTATGGGTAATTGACATTTGCTTCAGAGTTTGTGTAGAGGTTGGGTTTGGTTTTTAAGGTTTTTGCAGAAGTTTGCACTCTACGACTTGCTATTTTTGATCGTTGATGTGTGTTTCTGTGATCGGCAGTCATCCTTACGACTTTGTGGTCGGCAGTAACATATACGACCTTATGGTCGGCAGTGGCTATTACGACCATGTGGTCGACAGTCGTTTTTATGACTTGGTGGTCGGCAATAAGTTTTACGACTTTGAAGTTGGCAGTTATTTTTACGACTTGGTGGTCAGCAGTCGATTTTACGACTTTGATGTCTTCAGCCAGTTTTACGACTTTATGGTCTGCAACCAGTTTTACGACTTTGAGTTTGGTAGTCGATTTTATGACTTTGTGGTCGGCAACCAGTTTTACACTTTGTGGTCGGCAGTCGATTTTACAACTTCGTGTTCGATAGTTGTAGTTCTGACTGGCCGTGGTCGATAGTCATAGCTCTGACTAGTCGTGGTCGGTAGTCGTAGATCTGACTGACCATGGTCGATAGTCGTAGCTTCTAATGGCCGTGGTCGATGGTCGTAGCTTCTTCTGACCGTGGTCGATGGTCGTAGTGCTCTGTCAATGTGATCGTAAGTTGTTGCGACCAGATTTGTTAAAGTCATAGCCACTTTGAGCGATGGTCGTAGCGATTGCTACGTGGTCATAGCATCTGTCTTCTTGGTCGTAACAGCCTGCGCGATGGTTGTAATGACTTGCTGAGTGGTCGTAGACAGTTGGGAAATCTTCTAGAGCTACGAGTACCTCATGTTCTGTGCATCCGAGTAGTTGTAAGTGGTATAAGACTAGCTGGGTTGTTCTCTAAGCGCGTTCTATTTATGCTAATTGATGATTCCCGTGTATTGTGCGGTGCTATGTAATGCTTTGCTTGTAAGTGGTATTTGCAAGACTTTGGAGTTAGGTTATAGTGAAGCGTGGAAGGATCGGGACTAGACACAGGAAAATATTGAGGTCCAGAATGGTCAAGAGAAGCCGATGACTAAGGCTGCAAGGTGGTTGCAAGCGTGGTCGGCAAGAAAAAACAGAAAACTTCCTGGAAGGTGGTGGAAGGGCATTTTGGTGATTTGCTCAAGACCTAAAAATGAGGCGTTTTTGTTAAAGCATTCTTATAATGTGTGTGTTAACGTATGCGTAAGAAAACCCGGTGGTAGATAGGGGGTTAACGGGTTATCTCCACTATCTAGAGGCTATAAAAGGGATGGAGGGCTAGCCATCCTTGTGTCTCTCAGGTGTTCTGTTTTCTTGCGTGCGTTCGTGTTTAGGGTTTCGGTGTGGAGCACTTGTACTCTTGGTCCTCCTGAATAGAGTGGCTGTAGACTCATCTCTCAGAGCAATATATTATCTTTCTATCTCTGTTTATGTTTGCTCGTATGTTTGGAGTTGAGTTGGGAGTGGTCGTTTTGGATGTCATCTCTCTGTTCTTCGGTTGCCTTTTTTCTTTCTTGATCTGAGAGTTCTGCCTTCGGGTATTTTGCTGATGATCTGACCTGCTGGTGTTGGAAAATCATACTCAAAGCCAGCTTGGCGATTCTATTCCCACTTGCATGGTCTGATTGTCTCCCTATCCAATCAGTCTCTGTTTTGGGCGTTCTCGGTGAGATCTTGTGAAGCTTTTATTACCGTTGCTAATTTTTCAATTAAGGATCAGAGCAACCTCTTGAGACCCTCACCTTCTCGTGTTCAAAGTTTCATGACCAGTTGACCTTTGAATCAAAAGTTCTTTGGAGTTTGGATCTGACAGTCATGCGCTATCTGCTTTTCTCTGTTCTTCGTTCGCTGTTACGATCGCCTCCAGATTCGACCATGGTCAAGTCTCCGACCACATTGCTTTTCTTTTCGACCACGTTCAAGCTTTCGGTTGCTGCGAGATCTTCGGTTTTCATTCAGATCTAAAACAATCATGATGGTTACTGTCTGAAGTCTCGATCGCCTTTACGATCACGTTGGTTTCGACCACGATCGAGTCTCAGATAGTATCGCTTTATCTTCAATCATTTTCGGTCTTTCAATTGCTTCGTGTGTTTTTAACCACGTCAGTTGTTTGACCACTCATTGGCTTAAGACCACGTTGGTTTCGACCACGGTGCTGACTGCTTACGACAACATTGATTATTCGACTGCTGGTTGGCATTGGATCACGTTGTCTATGATCACATCAGTTTTGACTGCAACCATTTCCGATCGTGTTGGTTCTGGTCTCGGTGGTTATCGACTAGGACGATTTACGACCGTGTTGTCGGGTATCGACCACACGGTCGAGTTTATGACCACGCGCTCTGCTCTCGACCACGTTGTCAAGATTACGATTGCGTTGTTGTATTACGACCACGTCGTTGGTCTTCGTCTCCGACCACGACCAGGATTCTGTCGTGTCTTCTCTGTTATTTCGGTTTTTCTTGTAATTTTTCAACCCTAGTCTTTATAGCTCAGTGGCTATCAGAGAAAAGGGTTATGTGAATACTTGTGAAGAATTTAAAGACATCATTCATCCCCTCTGTTGCATGCCCGGTCTTACAGCAAAAGCAAGAAGATGATGCATAAATTTTATCGATCCATGCATCATTTATGCATTGGCTATGAAAAGTTCTCTTGATTCGTACTTACATGAACAATTGAGTATTATCTTTCGCACGAACGGCAGCATCAGGGAGGGAAATTAGTTCTGCATCTAAAGTTTTTGACTTGGGCTTCGCTTCTACTGAATAGTGAATACATGCCTTTGCTACCCTTTGATCTTTTCTCTTGATATATATATTATATATAGTACTAGGGGAACCCCCCTCTCTCTCTCTCTCTCTCTCTGGTCGTCATGAGTTCGTTGAGCATGGTGGAGGCAAGGCTGCCTCCCGGGTTTAGATTTCATCCTCGAGACGATGAGCTCGTGATTGACTACCTGTCGAAGAAGCTCGGCGGCGGCGGCGGTGGCGGCGTAGCGGCGAGCGTCTACGGCTGCCCTACGCTGGTCGACGTCGATCTGAACAAGTGCGAGCCTTGGGGCCTTCCAGGTACACAAGCCCTTAATTAAGCCATGCATCTTAATAATTTGCAAACATATAAGCGTGCTCGTTGTGGTACGTAAGGAAAAATTGGTACTCTGATATAATTCATGCAGTTCTTGATTCGTTCACTACTGATCATACTAGAGAAGTTACAGTACTGAAGCATTCTGGAATCTTCATGACTACATTAATCCGGCCGGCCTTATGCCTAGAATTTTTTTGCATCTTAATTTGGTGCACAAGATGCACATATTTCTTCGATCATATTCGCCGACCGAAGTGCACATGATGGAAGATGGTGCCCATGCAAGTCGAGTAGCTAGTATTAGTTATCCATGCATCTCCAAGCACGGTGTTATCGAGGTGGCCTGTTAGTTGAAGCACATAACTCTCGTCAAGTTGACCTAATTAAACTTCAGAACTTGATCACAATATATTGGCATGGCTGGCTCGAGTATAATTTGATATTTACTGGAAAACTCGAGAGACAGGAGGTTTAGTTTATTATGCTACTCTTCTCACCTCTACTCTCTGAATCTCTAAATTAATGGACTACTAGTAATTGTTGCAAAGAAACAATCAATTGTTCAACAAGGAGCTACCTGATTTATGTTCTTTTTTGTTCTTAAGGAGAGATATAATTATAACAAAAAAAAAATCTGCAATGAGAACAAAATTCACACGTCTTGTCTGCCTACCTGTTGACTTGTCTTTTTCGTCACCATAACAGACTGATATTCCTTTTGCCCAGAGAGTTTGTTTGGCCTCTTCTCTCATACATGGGTCCGTCCCTGGTCCTTGCTCATATTCTCCCATTTCGTCTGATCCTAAAGAGTACTGAAGGTCTGTTCTTTTCTGTTTCTAAAAGCAGTTTTTTTTATTTTTCTATAATAACTGGCTTTTACATGAAATATCTTTTTAATATAGGTTTTACTAATTAATTATAGTACTTACTGTACCGACTTCATTTATATCGGCAAAAACCACACGTGAGTTTCTATTACTCTATAATCTCTCACACGAACAGCCCAAAAACTACAAATCGCAGCTAAAAAGAACAGGCCCGGAGTCTGCAAAAGCATGGGAAAAAGAGGCCCTCACTTTGCGTATTAGTGGAAGCAGGGAAAATATTTTTTGGGTAAGAAAAAATTTCGAACCCTTTCAAGAAATTTGAAATCCGAAAATTTCAAAAATTTTGGGTTTTCCCAAAAAAAATCCAGTTGAAAAATTCAAAAATACAGTTTCAATCTAACAAATTCAAATAAATTTCACCTTCCATGGCTGCCTTCCTTGCCCCTTGTCGGCGCCGCCTCCACCTCCCTTGCGGCTTTGCATCCACCTTCATGCACAACCCTCCCTTGCTGGCCTCGCCTCCCCCTCCTCCCTTGTCGCCGCCTCTTCCTCCATTCCCGGCGCCCCCTCTCCCGTCTCCCTTTCCGCCGCCTCCCCCCTCCATTCTCGGCACTACCTCCCCTCCACTCTCTTGCCGCCGCCACTTCACCCCTCCATTCTTGGTGCGCCTCCAGTGCCAGAGATGCAGCCGACGCCGGTCAGTCTGTGGATTTGGATCGCAATTTGCGAATAATTAGGGAATGAGGGAGAGAGAGAGAGAGAGTTGGCCTGGTTCTAGTATCCTCGATTGGGCTGGGCTGAAAAATTTTCAAATGGGGTTTTTTCCGGGATGACCAGAGAAGACTGAAATTCTTTGAAATTCGTGAATTTCAGCCTGAAAACGTATTCCCCGAGTGGAAGTACTGAAGTCTGCATGCAAAAGCATGGGAAAAGAATAGAATGATAACTGGACAAGGATCGGCAAGTGTTTCCTATAATCGATCCTATATATGTAGTACTTCCCTCAGTTCCCTGTCCAATAATGGATGCTAATCTGTTCAAGATACGGTCAGCTCTACGAAATTACAGAACTGAAATGAGTGGTGCATGCCCAATAAAAATTAATGAAAAATACATTAAGTTGTCAGATAAGTACACATGCAATGTGGGTAAGAACTGCCATCTGTTACAGATCTCTTACAGTTATGCTTATCAATTGCTTTATTAGCTGGTGCTTGTTGTGTCTAGAAATTGCATGCATCGGCGGGAAAGAGTGGTATTTCTACAGCCTCAAGGACAGGAAGTATGCCACCGGCCACCGAACAAACAGAGCGACGGAATCAGGCTACTGGAAGGCCACCGGGAAAGACCGGGAAATAAGGCGGGAAGGGTTGCTTGTTGGCATGCGCAAGACCCTCGTGTTCTACCGAGGAAGAGCTCCCATGGGGAAGAAGACCGATTGGGTCATGCATGAGTTCCGGAAGGAAGAGCAAGGTGATCATCGTCAGACGAAGTCGCCTCTCAAGGTAATGCCAAAATAAACCATCACAATCAAGAGTAATACGCATGTGTTGATTGTGAAGAATTCGAAGGGTGTAGTTGATTAACACGCGTGATCTCACCAGTTCATGCCCCCAAGGGTTTCGCTTTCTGTTCGTACTCGATCGCGTGTGTGTTTACTTGTCAGTTACTTTCATGCCAGCTAGACGATGAGATTGTCTAGGCTCTAGCTAGATGTATGCACAACTCTTCCTTCGTACAAGATCTTTTTTTTTCCCTTGAAAGATTTTCTCTTCTCTTGAAAGATTTTCTCCTTATGCATACATTAGCTGACTTTTTTTCTCCTTCTTTTCACATGCTACGTACGTGATAGGAGGACTGGGTCCTGTGTAGCGTTTTCTACAAGGGCAGGACAGCAGCTACGATGCCAACAATGGAGGGTACTTCTTGCATCAATGGAACACCACCGTGTCCATCGCCACCCCTCGTCGACAACTCCATCTCCTTCAACCGCTCCGGCGTGGCGCGGAGCCTTGAGGGCTATGAGCAAGTGCCCCGCTTCTCTAGCTCCCCTCAGCCGTCGTCGTCGTCGATGAACATGCCGTCGATGCCGGCCGTAGACTTGTTTGAAGGGCAGCATGCAGGGAAGGCAATCAGAGATGTTTTGAACCAGTTCACCAGGATCGAAGGCGTTGCAGTCAAGAGAGAGGTGACTCTGCATGGTTTGGCTCAGCATGGACGACTCGAGAGTTACTGCTATCTAACCGAGAATGGTTCCTCACAAACACGGAACTCATTCATGGTTTGATTACACGTATAGTAGAGTAAGACAAATAAAGGAGACAGCTAGTTAATTATGTGTGTGCATGCAAGTTATTTGCCTATTGCACTAATTATTTTCCCAAGGATCGATGCAGTTCGTTTGTTTGAGCTCTTTTCTGTACCGGGGTGTAGTTACACCCTATATCGTATCTCACAATGTAGGGAGTATCTCGCGTAACGGAGGGTATGTACGTGTAGTATACAAGTATTTAAGACCATCTAGATGGTATGAACAATTTTTCAGAAGTGGTATGTATATTTTTTTCGACATACTCCTTTTTATGCGCGTATATAAGGGTATTTACAAAATACGCTAAAAACTATGAACTTCTTTACAAGTTTTTCGTGTGGTTCACATTGGAGTATCTTATATTTAGTATACAAATGCACCTAAAGTGATAAAGGAATATTTCAAGTTTGTTTAGGTGGTATATTAGAGGTGGGTGTAACTACACCGGTGTAGAATGTATTTTATATATATATATATATATATATATATATATATATATATATATATATATATATATATATATATATATATATATATATATATATATATAGCTGAATACCGTGCGTTATTACAATTTTAAAAAATTTAGAACATATTTGTATGCATGTTCTAAAAAATTTTACCACCCGTTAGTTTCAGAACATATAATATGATAAAATTTTAAAATCCGTAGCAACGAGCATTCAGCTAGTATAAAATTAAGCACTAGATGAAAAATACAGCATGTACTCTACAATGCAGTCTAGATGAAATCTACCTTGACCACTAAATCATGGAAAGAAAGATATTTTGATGGGAAGGTGGGAAGATTCGGCGCAGCTCTTTTGGGGCCACATGTCAGCGCTGCCTTTTGTGATAAGAGGTGGGAGAGGTCGGACCAACCACCAGCCTCCTTCTTTTATAATAGTATATATATATATATATATATATATATATATATATATATATATATATATATATATATATATATATATATATATAATATTAGAATCAGACAAAGAAAGCATAAGGATTCTTTTCCCTGAGGAGGTGCATTTGGTTATATATCGGCTTAGTGATCGTATAGCCATCCTTAAGGTTCATCCACAAATAAACCTGCGTAGCATCTAGTACGTGAAACTCGAATTGTGCCCGTTAGAGTATATACAATGGTATATATCAGTTGCCTTTAAATATATGTCACATAAGATGCCTACTATTTAACAGATGATTTTATAGATAATTTTTTTACTATCTTTACCATTATATAGACAACTTATATATAAATAACACATTAATTGTATAAAGTTATTGTAGACTATCGTTGTCTATATTATGTACATGCTCTTAGCCATATGGCATGGGTTCTATACAGTTGGACTAGTATGCAAATTTTGTTGAAAATATATAAAAAAAATAAAGAAGAAGAGAAGGATCCCAAGGAACCCATTTTAGTTTTTTTTTTCACGTAATATATTGGGACCGGTCCTTGTTTAATTTTTCTCTTAAATTAATATACGAGACCAGGGAAAACGCTACCAATGAAATTTTGGCAGTTATCGGCGAAAATCGATCATACCAGTGAGGGCTGGTGATAACAGTGTTTCGGTATATTTCGGTTGTGGGGCCTACATTTTAAATAAAATTCATTTAAATACAAAAAAACATCCGATTTCAACTTTATTTTCATCTCTATTTCATGTATATAAAAATATCTAGTTTATCTCCATAAGTATCCATAGTTATTTCTCAAAAAATCTATAAAAATCAAATTTGAAATTCAATTTTTCGGTCAATTTTTTTTGAAATTTTCGGTAACTGCCGGTTGCCGGCCATACCGGTGAGGGCGGTAAAATTTTAGAATTGGTAGCGTTTTTCTTGCAGGAGACTTGATGATGCCAGGTTTTTTTGAGGCTTGATTAGTCCCCTACAAGAAAAGGTCACACAATCCATCTGTTAGTTTTAACATAGCATACTGAACGGACAAGTTGACATTTATCTGCTTGATCCGCTTGGTTGGACTGAAAAGTTGTGGATTATAGCTGAAAGTGACTTATTTGGCGTAATTAAATTTTAAAAAATTTAAAAATAGAAAAAATATACTAGCTCATCACGGACAACACAAACGAATACGAAAAAAAGAACCGACAAAAAAACTCAAAAAAACCAAAAGTTCAGAAAAAGACGAAACTTATGAATAGTAAAAAATAAGCCAGAAACTAAAAGCTGAAGCCAAAACGATATTTCACATCGCGTAGTAGTATCGAGTTGTTGCCAGTCTTACAAAAAAAGAGAAGGGGTTGTCGTGCAAGAAAGAATAATCTCTCTTCTTTGAAAAACTCGCGTTACGTGACACGTCGAATTCTTGTCAACTCCAACACAAATTCGCCGACCCACACGGCCACACGTACTACGCTTTTTCCGTTCGCCGGAAGGGAGACGCGCGCGCCGAGTCGCCGACGTGGTAACGCATTGTCGCGACCACGTTTCTGCTGGAACCGCAGCAACCGGCCGGTGGTCGGCCTTGCGTGGAGTTCCCTTCCAAATAGTTTTTAGCCTTCTAGCTTTTAAACCGCTAAAAAACGCCTGAAACATATTGATTTTTAACATAGTTTTTTCTCTAATTTTTTCTTTTTTTTCATTGCCATTTTTCTTTATTTTTAATTGAATATTTTATAAAAAAACAAATAATCGTTACAGTGTTATATCAACCAAAAACTAAAAACATAAAAAAAACTGAATTGAACGGAGCCATGTCCGGCCGTCACGTCCCAATTGCGAATCTCTGCTTGCTGCTACCGCACTCGCACCCGTAGCCCACGAACTTTTCAAAGGAAATTATTGATACAACTTTTTTTCAAATAATTTATTCGTATTTGATTTGTTCGTACAATTACTCTGCCAACTCCGCCACTGCGCCCACCGTTACCAAGCCGACCTCGTCGGCGCCTAGCTACCCGGCTATGAACGTGGGCTAGAAGCACCATGACGGCTGGACATAGTGCAGCCCAATCAATCGTGATCGGTCGAAACGGCGGCCCGTGCAGCAGATATCTCGTTGCGCGCGGTCTGCAAAATTTCCCAGTTGTGATTCGTGGGCCGCAGGCTCGAGTGGTCGCACGGGGCCTGCTGCAACGCGGGAAAGGCCGGACGTCAAGTGAACTGGAAATGTGGCGGTTTTGGCGAAACAGCCACCGATTTTTTTTAAATAAGCCATTTCTTTATGCATTTTACCAAAATAAACCACGCTTTCTTTTTTCACAAATAATCCATAATCGCAAGCCCACGGCGCAATTTAGCCTAGCCGCACCGTGCAGACGTAGTCGCGTGGCCGAGGTGGGGCCGAGTCTTGTCGCACGCCTGTTGCACGGCTGGGCTTGTGCATGTGGCTGGTCGCGCAGTGGGCCAACGGCTTGGACCTTAGTTACACCTCCAGCGGGCTTCCGAGCCTACTTGCGCCACGAAAGTTTGGTTGGGTCCAGTCGCCCAATAAGTGTGCAACAGTGGCCTAGATTAGGGAAATATCACATTAATTTAATTAATACAAATAATCAGCTGCAGATAATGCAATATTTATGATTCATATTAGGTGATTCATATTTTCATTTAATTTATAAGGTTTGTGCAAAACTTCATAAATAATATCTATTCAGATTAAATAATCAGTTTGACGAGTAAGTCATACGCATGGAGAAAAGTTTTTGGGCGACTGGACGCGGCCTCCTGCCTCGAGCACCTGGCCTCCGGCCCGAGCACGGTGCCTCCTCCCCTGAGCATGCCGCCTCCTTGGTTACTGTTGAAAGGCTCGGATAAGGTCAGCGAGCTGATTCTGGGGTGTGCTCCTCATCCCCTCTTCTTCTTGGTCTTCGGGCAGAAGGCTCAGAGGGGCCTTTCAATCCAGATGGGAAAGCTGGGGATTCGGGCGAAACTCAAGAGCTCATCACGAACCTTGCCCTTACTACCTTCTCGGTGGCTTGGATTGCCATCGCCTAGTGAGCTTTATTTTGCATTCTTGTATTACTGTTGTGCCTAAGTTTGCCATGCTAGCTTGAAATCAGTTTATTATCTCTGAAATTTATGAATAGTACTAGCACTGGGAGGACTTTGCATGATAGATTGTGGGTGGTGAGATTGCTCGATAAGGACACATTGTCAAACTTGAGATCGTTGTGACTATCTAGAAGTATTCTGCTTGTTTATTACTTTGTCAATTGCTAGTTATATACATTTGTTCATTGTTGCTCATTGCTGCCCAGTTCTGAATATTACTGAAATTCTATTGATACTGCAGTAGCATTTCTCAGTTACCTGCTTCTAGTTAGAGATGTAATTGTTTCTATCATTATACTGAGGTAATTTAGATTGATAAACTAGCACAATTTAGAAGGGATAGTCACTCTGATTACCACTTATTAATACCACTTATTAATGCTTTGTACTACTTTAGCTTCACGGTCCGTATGACAACCGTCTATGAGTTGGTGATATCTGAAGTAGAAAAAATAATTTTACACAGCACACACCAAAAATATCATACAGAATCAGGAATGAATAATTTTGTAAGATATACTTGGTGTGTGCTAGGTAAAATTATTTTTTCTATTTCAAATATCACCAATCTACACTAAGGAACCATCTGTTACCATTACTAATCACCATCTTAATTTTTCATATCTTCCCCATGCACTGAAAACAGTACATATATATTTCATAGTAACACTAATATATGTAGTTTTGCACACCCCACAATTTATATGAGAGACAAAATCAGATCTTATATCACACTTGTGCTTCAAAGGGTATAAATCAAATCATGCACTGGATCTAGTGTGTGATTTACATCATGCCCTTTGAAGCCCAAGGGTGATATGGGAAGCTAGAGACAAAGTCATATCTACATCACACTTGGGTTTCAAAAGGTACGAAGCAAATCACAATCGGTGGGAGGTCAACAGATACTCAAAATGGTTCAGCCTGGGCAACCTGATAGCATGCACATGTGATCTTTTTCACTTCGGGGGTAGAAATCAATGGTGGCTACCGAACCGGGAGTAGTCTTTCCGGTCGTATTAGAGTATATTAGAATTTAAGTATATCAAAAATAATAAAGATGTATAATATATTTATTTAAATAATATATTGAAAGATGAGAGTATATATTCTCAGGAGCACGAAAAAGACTCTCTCTCTCTATATATCTTTTCGAGTCCTGCTTTTGAATATCCGTTCTGCTAATCTTTCCCTTACTGGTGCAGTGAATTGAGGCATGCGCACATGCGAAGGACAGAGAAAAGTGCACGGGTTGCTTGCAGGCGAGCTTTCCCAGAGAGTAGCTAGCTGGAACCCGCGCGCCCTGATCTCTACATCTCATACGACACAGATACGTACTCGCGTGCGTGATGCACGCACGGCAATTGAACATTCTTTCTGCTGCACGTACACCTGCCTCTTTCTTTGCCAGGTTTGCGAAAAAGGATCAGGGCATGCATGTTTGGTTCAATACCATAATTCAGTCGACATAGAGAAAAATCAAGCGTGTCACATTTGTTAATCACGTTATTTTTTGCACTAAAAAACATTAAAGTGAGATAAATGAGCTAGAAAAATAATCGCCACATTTGATGTGGCCAATTTGGGCTTTTCTGCCACACACGCTTGACTATGGCCCTGTTCTTTTTAGTTTCTAAAAGCTGTTTTTCAGCTTTTCTACAGTAACTAGTTTTTAAACGGATTATTTTTTCAAGATAGGATATACTAGTTAATTGTAGTACATACTTTACTGACTTCATTTATATTGGCAAAAACTGCACATAAGTTTCTGTTACTCTGTAATCTCTAGTACGAATAGCCTAAAAATTATAAACCACAGTTAAAAAGAACAGGCCCTATAGACAGGGCCATGGAGGCTAGAGCTTGGAGAAACAAAAACGAACACCGCGTGCCATTCTTGTCACCGGTTTAGCTTCACAGAAAGCAACAAAAGCTTAAGGTGGTGATCGGTTCGGCTGAAAGCTGAAAGCTTATGGCTGAAAACACTTGAATGTGGTGAAAAAACACCAGAATGAGAGAGGCTTATTTAACATAATTAAATTTAAAAAAAATTGAAAAATATAAAAAATATGTTAGCCCATCACAGACAACGCAAACAAATACGAGAAAAAAAAGAACCGACAAAAAAAGTCAAAAAAAAGTCAAAAATTCAGAAAAAGACGAAATTATAAATAGTGCAAAAATAAACTTAAACTTTAAGCCATAAGCCATATTGATCACCCCCTAAACATGGTGGCTAGCCAGATTAGACAATCGGAATTGGAATCGTGGTGTGCGTGCCTTTGAACGAATGGTGTGGGTACGTGCTAGAAAAGGCATGGAATGAACACGTACGGCAGAGGCGACGTCCTTATCTTTTGGGAAAAGAAAGGGCTGGCTTTTTTTGACTTCAATAAAAATAGTTTTAGCATGGCTATATGGTCCGAATAGATCGAGACGACGGGTGGTGAGGTGACTGCGGCAGTACTTTTTGTTCGTTCAGTGCAATGTATCAGTTCTTGTTTTGAAATTCAATTACAAGTTCAGGATCTTTGACCAGATGGATATATAGGGCATGTTTTTTTGGTTTTTACTGTGGTTTATGGTTTTTAGGCTATTTGTGAGAGAGTATGGAGTAACAGAAATTTATGTGCTATTTTGGTCGATATAAATAAAGTCACTGTAGTAAGTACTACAATCAATTTATAGATCCTATATTAAAAAAGTACTTTAGTTGAAGGCTAGTTATTATATAAAAAAATAAAAATATAACTTTTAAAACCTGAAAAGAACACACCTATATACATGCCAATATCTCGGTTGGCAACTATTCATGTTGATATAGTAACTCTCCAAATCGATTTACTTTCCTGGTATACATGGGCGCAAGCAGAGCCGTGTGAAACCATCTCAATCCATCTCAACTGCTAATTTGGAGAACATTCCCATGTCCTCCCTAGAGATGGCAACGGGCACAAACCCGCTGGGTTTTGCTATTCCAAACCCGTGCCCATGAAAGTTGGACGTGCCCACTAAAAAACCCATGCCCGTGACGGGTGCAGATTTTTGCCCAGACCCATGCCCACTCGGGTAACGGGTACCCACGGGTCGCTCGTATCCGACAACAGCTGCGCAGATTGCAGACAGTACAGTGCTTAGTAAGACAACAATAAGTTCAATTTATATGCTACTATACATAAACAATCAACGATAAATCCACAATGCACATTACTAGTTCACTCTATCAATTCTCAGTTCATAGTTCACTGGCATAGCATATCATTACAAGTTCACAACTCAGTTAAAACCAAAAGGAGAGACATCAACTGCTCCTTGTACTTGACTAATAGGCTATGGGCTGAGCTGGTTTGCCTGGGAGGCTGGGAGCCTAGGTTTATAACTCCTATGGATCGGGTTTATATTACCCATGGGTTTACGGGTTTGGGTACTATAGGAACGTACCCGAACCCGGTAGACCCGATGTGTTGGACTTTTTGCCCATTAAAAGACTCATGGGTTAGGAAATTGACTCAGACCCATACCCTAATAGAGTAAAAATCCACCGAGTTTTGGGTACCCATTGCCATCTCTAGTCCTCCCCCATGGGAGAGAGGCACCAAGTGCTACAATACTTTCACCTGGTTTTAACTTAAAGCCCAGTTGTGTTTAACTACACTATGATTTTGTATATATGGTTTTCAGATGACAACATTTAGCTAAACACTAGGTCCTGGAAATCAACAGTACGTGCACAAATGCTACGTACGAATGGTACGATGGAGCAGCTCATGTTATTCATCAAGGTTCATTCAAGAGCTACTGAAATTTACAGCACCTGTGCACAGTCCGATAAACGCAACGAAATATGCCACTACTACCAGCTAGCAGTGAACACTGACATGAACATGGTCCAAGTCATGAACACCCACCCTGACAATGAGGCCCTACCTACTGCGGACCCACTAGTCAACCACCTTAGGGCGTTGCACGGAATCGAAACCGACCGTGAGCATAGCAGCACCCAGGAGACGTTGGTCCTATATTTCTTGGTTTTTTAATGGTTTTTTTAGTTTTTTAGTTTCTCTCGAAATCGGTGTTTATTAAACCAATAAACCGTATAAAAAGACGTTTTCTTATGGTGACTGGTACGGTAAGATTTGGTAGTCGTAAGAGAATCTGGAGCCCGGCCAAGTGCTCCGGACAAAATCTGCTTCACTGGTCAGAGCCATCAACTTTATTACAGCCTACACCACCCCTCCTCTCTCTCTCTCTCTCCCTCGCAACCCACAGGAAGCTACGTGCGAGCGAGCGTGTGTGCCGCTGCAAGATAGCTTGGAAAAATGGCGATTCGCTTTCTATTTCCTCCATGTAGTTTCCATATATCTCCATGGCCAAAGCTCGCAGTACCCTGTACTAGCTAGCAGGATGCTCCTCGTCAGAGCCTACACGATCGAGCCCTGCAGGGCGGCGAGAGAGATGAGCGCCAGATATGAAGCAGAGAGAAGCTTCAGACATTCTCTTGCATGCCATTGGTTGCTGTGGGTGGTGCCGGTGGCTTTAGACTAGCATTAGGCCAACGCTTTGGTATATATAATATAAAACTCGGGAAGACACTAACTGTAGTGTGTAGCTAGGCCTATATAGTCACACGAGCTAGTGTGGCATGGCATCAAAAGCTTCATCCTTTAATCCCCCTGGGAAGTATTCTGGTGTCTTGTGCTCCATGTCCTTTGCTCTGGTCTTGCTTTGCTTTATGGTAAAGCACAGGAGAGCAAGTAAACAGCCATGGAGTTCTAGTGAGCTGCAAGAGAGAGGCAGCAGCATCCTGCCCCCTCTATAAATCCAGCTTCACCTCCTTGCTTCTACCACCATCCTTCACACCTTTGCACTGTGTTCTACTCCCTAAACCTAGCTCTCTCTCTCTCTCTCTCTAGTAGCCTCCTTGCCTTGCTTCCTGTATCCTGTGCATGCCTATCAACATCTGGTTTTGTTCTCTTGGTCTTCTTGCACTATTGTGTGAAGGAGAGATGAGGTTTGATCAAAGATTGTACTGTGTGCCTGGCTCCCTGTATGCCACACATGTAGCCCAATCCATGATGCGGTTGCCTGCTGTGGGTGGTGTGCAAGGAGCCAAGCATGCATATATATGTATGGTTGTTCGATCCTCCCGTCATTTGATATATTTCATGCCATATGTCTTTGATCTTTGGTTGTTCTTGCAGGTTCAAAATGACAGAGATATGTTTCATGTTCTCCTCCCAAGTTAGCATGGTCGGAAAAAAATCGGTCAGGTTATGGTTTTTGTCCGCACACGACTGATGCTCTTCTGAGAATATTGCTTAGCCTCTGCTTGATATGATAGAAATGGCTGGCTGTTTGTCCTTAGTTCTTAATTACTAAATGCTTGAATGCAACCATGATCTTCCTATAGAGATACCTTTTTGTCCCATTTTGGTCGATCATTCATTCACCTTAAATGAGTCCTTGAGGAATCTGTCTATTTGCTTTGTTTTGTTCTGCTTTTCTATATATTTTTGTTTGAAGTGCAGCCTTTTGTAATTTAGTTCTTAAGTTCAGAGGTTACAACATGCATGTATCGTACCTTAATTCTTCTTCTTCTTCTTCTTAATTATTTGTTTTTGATGAAAGTGGCATGCATTTAGGATTTGTGCTACAAATGACCAATATATATGCAAGCAAGATTCATTAGTTACTATATTATTTGACCAAGAAATCTAGTGAGATGTTTGCTGTTTCGCTCATTTGTTTTCCTCTAATGTTTAAATCACAATGCACTTATTTTCCCTTTTGGAGAATGTTTCTCCAATGTGCTTATCATATGCTCATGCTTGCAAAACTTCTGGCTATAGATGTGTCTAGCGCACTGAATCTACGAAAGGTCCTCAAAAATTCAGTAATCATGTGTTTTTACTAGAAAATTTGAAGACATGGACACAACAACCATTTATTCTGTCCTTTGTATTCTTTTTGGGTGGGTGAGTTAGCTAGCTAGGTGATGCATGTTTGTGTATTTGTTGGTCAGTGTGATCAATGCACAATGCTTATCTCCCTGAAAGAAGATCTGAATGTATTTTCATATCTCCTCTAATTTGCTAAACAAATGCTCTTCCTTAGAGTTAAGTTTGAAGTGTAGGCACATAGCCATTTTTGGATTCATCAGTACCTGAACCGAAATTGTTGACATGGCTAGATATAATGTTAAATGGGTTCTCTTATGATGTAATTAGGATGATGCACAAAAGGTTAAATATTCTCCTGCAGCTGCAGCATATAATTATCATCTGCCCTATACATGCAGAAGGCTTGAAGTAAGCAGTAACTTCTGGAACCGCGCGTTGATGAACTTATGCTAGCTTTCACTCTATTCATTGATTAGGCAGAATGATACTACTATACCATCATATCAGCTCTCATGAGCTGAATGCATGTCATTTGAGTTGGCATTTATTTCGTCTGGATTTTTTGTTTATCTTTGCTCTTTGTTAGATTTCCCCCCTCTTTGAAGTGATTAATTGTTATTGATTAGTAATAATTTGTCCCTGTCAATATATGGTGAAGATTAGCACAAAAAGGGCTGACTATATGCAAGTTATTTTCTGGGCATATCATGTACTAACCCTGCAATTGTACTCTAATGCAGAATATGACAAGATATGGTTTCTTAATTACTTTCTTGTACGTACATTAATTAGAACAAATTAAGTTCCTATAGCCAGCGGTACACATGTATGATATGCACGCAAGCAATTCACTTGTTAATCTGTCTCATTTCTACTCAGTAACATCTCATTTGAATTCCTTGGTTTCCTCCATCGATCGAATTAATTGACTTGAAGATTAAAGTCAGTAGAGTAAGATGAATACCGCATTTTAATTTACAACTGTATATATTTTAGTATTAAGATAAGGGTTTATTTTGGTCTCCAATCTTATGACTTTGATCTATTTTAAAGGACGAACTTTCAATGGCAACACCCTTACCTAATATTTAAGTTTCTTTTTGGAAAAATCAGCTTCACAAAACTTAAACGTGATATATAGGTTGAGGAGTACTTCCCCACAAAAGAAACATGTAAGTTGGATATTAAGGCATCAGAGCTCTCGAATGAATTCGTTGGTTCATAAAACTCGATATTATTGTTAGATATAGGTTGTTCTTGCAAAATTTCATGTTCAAAACCGATGGATAATTTATGTGAAGAACTTTCACAAAATCTATTTCAATAGAGGATAGAAGGTGCGGATCAAAGTTTGCTTGGAGTGCTATTATGGTGTCAGATCAAGTTCAAGATTATTCGGTGACAAAAAGATATTTACTCACCGTTTAGAATTCCTACACGTACATACATACGGACATATATATATATATATATATATATATATATATATATATATATATATATATATATATATATATATATATATATATATATATATATATATATATATATATATTTATGAGGGTCCTGCAGTATATATTTAGAGGCAGATCCACATCCTGGACAGCCTAGGATTTAATCCGAATATGTAATATTTATCAGTGCAAAGTCTAGATAAGTTCAAGTAAGTTAAGTACGCAACTTTCCCTTCTAACTTAGATAATAGTGGTCTCTGACTCTCCTTGGCTCGAGATGTGATAAAATTCTAAATTCACCCCTGCACATATCGACTAAAGGGCTTCATCAAACTTTCGATTAGCAGAAGTGTTTGATTATCTGAACTTGTACGTGCTCATTTTTCACAGCTTTGCAGCTAGCATGGATATCATATAGGCCGTACAGAAATGAAGCGCGAGCCACTTTAGTTGTCGCACTGCCTGCAAATTGCATGTGATGGGGCCTGCAATTCAGTCACCTTTTGAGCTGGAGGACGTGCCGTGCTGGCTGCTGCTACTGGAGACCAAGCCGGCCAGCGTTGCATTGCCTTTGCCTTTGTCCTGTCAACCATGCAACGCATTACCCAGCTCGAGCTCGGCTCTCTCTCCTTCCAAAGCCCCTCCCTCTCTCTAGATGTGTAATGAGTGAGAGAAATTCCATGAGAAAAATAATGCTTGTACTGCGCTATGCAAAGGGAAGCTAGCTCATCTTGGCCTTCGGGCTATTGATGAGGGACGTTAGAATGCACATCAAGGACCAAAAGAATGTAGTCCAAGTATGAAAATTCAGTAATTCACACGAATTCACTCAAACCCGGGGGAAACAGCAAAACTGGTGTTCCAACAGTCGAATTTGACAACTCAAGAATCTTAAGCATACTCAGGAAATTGATCTATAACAACAGCATAATCTGAAATCAGGCCTTCAATCCTCTCCAATTCCCGCACACATGCCGGCAGATTGAAGAACAAAAAAAATTAATACATCCATGACTGTATGGTTAGTGAAACACTAAAATGTTCAAGCATTAGGCTGACCAAACAAGCAAGATGTATGTACATCTGAGATCATATCAAACACTTGAAACACTAGCATGCAGCATTAGGAATCGCATTTGAGGAAGGTACAACAAGAATTCAGAATTATTAAAAAGAACTATGGAAGGAATCAGAAACAAAACGAATGCTTGTACTCAATTAGTAGAGCTGTATTGATATCTACAGCCTTGCAGTCACATAAGAAATAATTACAACACTAGTCCTTTGAGCAAAATTTTCAGAGAAAATTGGAATTAATCACCACCACCTTCAGTCCAAGTGTTGTTGCATTCCACAACATCAAAGAAAAAACCACATCGATTAGCTTTTGCTCACCACCATTCAGATTTTCGACAAACCTGCAAAGCACATGAACTGGCATAAGCAACAGGGTAATAGAGCATCTCCTAGACAAAAACATCAAAAGAAAGACCTGAATCTACACTGTAAGCAATACATATCAACTGCAATTTTGCAAATCAACTAATATCGTTAATTCATTCGACAGCAAGCAATATCATTCATTCTCTGAGCACAGCTAACCTCAATAACCAATTCAACAGCAAGCAATATCCAGTACAAGTGTTCTACACATTTGGAGACCAATTTTTCAAATCTAGAGAGCAAGCAGTAGTACTACACCTCCTTCATGAACTCTGATTTGAAGGAATAAAGCACGAATCCACCCAAACGTACCTTGCAGCCGGCGTCTGGGGGGCGAGGACGACCGAGGGAAGCGGCGCTTAGGCACGGTGGCAGAGACCGAGGCAGATGGCGGCGCCGGCGGGAGGCAGCATGGGAGCGCAAAACCGAACGCCACCGCTGCGTCGTTCCAATCGGGTGCGGGTGGGAATGGCCGAGGAGTGGGGGGATTTTGATTTTTATACCAGGTATGGAGTTCGTAATTTTTGCCAAGTCTAGTGGCAAAGAGCCAGGCAGATCTAGGTCTGCATCTAGATCTAGTTCTTTTTTGCTATAACTAATTATTTTTAGTTATATTTTTTAAGATTGGGATGGATGACGCACGTGTGATAAGCTCGAGAAGTCGTTTAGAGAAGTCGCTCTGCTTATTTTGACTTCTAAAGAAGTTAAAGTCAAAAATCAAAAAGAGCGGAGCCCTAGGTAAGCGATGCTACGTTGAACACCCAATATATTTGCCAAAATTATTAGTAATCTTACATAAATGCCTAATTCTTTTCATCTTATGGCTTATGTCTTTCCTCGAACAAATAAATAGAATGTTTCTCTGTCGCCGTTTTGAAGCGGCTTACTGGGACAGTCTTTTTAAAGCGATTTATCGGCATTTGATTCGTTCACACAAACGCTCGTGCTACGACCAAAAACCATAAGCCGCACCTAAAAAGAACCCACCCAAAGTTTGCTACAGCTGGTTATTGTGGTGCTCTCTTGGATACTAGGTCTTGAGTTTGATTCCTCACACCCTAATAATTTTGTTTGTTTTCTCTTTGAGTTTAATTGGTGTGAAAGTTTTTGAGATCTTGTTTCTTAGGATTTCAATAGCTTGTACCTTTTTGAATAACTTGTAAATTTTATTCTGGAGAATAAATATAAAAGGATGTATTTTCTAATATATTTTAAATTCTCATAAGACTGATAAGATTAGCAATTTATCATTACATGTTGAGCAAATTTGTTCAGTGCCATCGCAAAATTTCACAACTTGCAATATACCATCGCAAAAAAGGTTGACTGGAAAATAACACTGCAATACGAAAACTATGAAAAATACCATTATCGTCACATTTTCCATCCAAAACAGCCTTTAGAGTCTTTCTTAGAGAGAGAAATTATCAGAAATACCAATATTACCCATATGTTCTTCTCTCATCTTCTTTCTCCTTGGTTCTTCCTGTGTATTCATGCAATAAGAAGTCAAATGGCAATGCAAGTTGAGATGAAGGTTTTTGAAGCTAAATATTTAGGGTTGCCTACTCCCTAGGGGTACATGTAGAGGAATAGGTTCCACCTATCCCTTCGCCAAGCAACAAGGAGAAGGAGAGACGGAGAGGAGCTCACGAGCTCCTCTGATTCCAGCTATTGTGTCCACCAAACTACTCCGACTGCTCGGGTTAGTTTCCAGCACCGCCATCGAGTCCATTGAGCTCACCTTAGTTTTGTTGTCCTGTCCCTCACCTTCGCTTTCTCTCTTATGCACAGTGACGCCGGGTTGTGATCACCGCCACCCTCGCCTAGCCGTACCGCTACCCCCGGTGAGTCCCTCGCCCTTTCGATCACGTTTAAACATGTTCCTGGGTTTCCTTCTCACTTCTCATCCCTTGATTTTGTCCTCTACCTGTAGGAGCTCGCCATCGAATTCATGTTCCCCGACCACAACTGAAACTATCATCCGCGTCGCTGTTCTTGCTCTAGTGAGCCACTCTCTAATTAACCCAACTAGATCATCCCCTTACCACCCCCTTCCTTCCCTAATGGTTAATTCCAGCTTCCATCCACCCCAGCTTCCCTAATGGGATTAGAAGATGATTTTCTGATCCCCACATACCATCATTGCGGAGTGCGACATGCAATGGATGTAATCACAACATCTGTGATCTAATTTTTCCTCCGTCTCACAAATAGTCTCACTGCACAGGTGAATAGCTGAGTATAGTACTGAAGTACTATGTGAGAAGGTGAATGGTTTTATTGTGATGAACAATTATCATTTGGAGGAGTGAAAAAATTTTGATTTGTAAATTTGCAGATTTTTCTGTATAAGTTGCAGGAATGGATGATTTTGAAAATTTTGAGCCATAGGGTGATTTGGTGACCTTGTTCAGTGGTTATAGGTTACACAAGACATATTATTGCTATTATTGGTCAAGTTATAAAAAACTTGTGTCTAAAAACGATTCCTTTATCTTTATATGTGTAGGGGTCGTTTGGAGTCAACTATGGTCAATGGCGAGAATCAGGGCTATGCCCATGGAGGAGCCGAGACCCAAAACAATCAAGGATGTCTGGTGAGATGGATGAGCTCAAGTATTGTACAAAAAAGGTGAGAAATATTGAAGGAAAGTTTGAGCGACAGGTTGCACCATATGGCTTAGTCGGTTCAAGTGAGGCGTGGTCCGGTGGAACCAAAATGGAAGAGATTTGCTGATGCATGGTAAGCCAATGATGCACCTACACGTAGCAAGCATAAAGATTGCTTATAATAGAAGGAGATGACCGGGTCAAGAAATGGTATTTTGGTAGTTTGATCAAAATACCGGAAACTACCTGGAGCAAAACCGTGGTGCTTAAGTGGCGCTTGGGAGATCGGTTTAAGTCAAGGATAAGCTAAGAAGATCAAGTTGGATCAGGACTTAACGGATTCGAGCTTATGCGCTTTGAAAAGCGTGCATAAGTGTAGTGTGTGAGTTAAAACCCGTGTGGGGGGTCATTGATTTTCCCCCATATGTGCTAAGTGGATAGTATCCACTAAGTGTTAGATGAGGCTAGCTTATCTATCTATTTAACGGGTTGGGACGGAGACTTGTAGTTAACCATCTAACCATTCTCCCTTGAGACCAAGATTCATGGGTTCTAGGGTTAGTGTTTGAGAGAAGTTGAGTGTTTGTAGTATGCTCTCTGTTCTCCAAGATGGAGTGGCTATAAAACCTTCCTCCTCAAGTAGCAATACATCAATCTTTGTTCATCTCTATAGATCCATCTTGTGTTGATTGATTTGCTCTTGATTTTGTTAGTTTTTGCTCTTCTCCTTTCCTTTCTTGATGTTGATGTACTAAGGACGTGCAAGAGATGAAGATAATTTTTAAAAATCAATCTCCACCCTATCTAGGCACTTGGTTGGTAAGTTCATAAAGAAACTCGATTTTTGCTCTTTTGGCTTCTTGGAGTGATTTCTTGATCTAGTAGTTTTTACATCAGTTTGTTTGGTGTTCTAGCTTGTTGTGACATGTGAAAATATATCTAAAGTTATCTTAACCATCATTCACCCACGAGCAAGTCATATTCACAGTTTTTGGTTTTTGACCCGTTTTTAGTACAATCTGCCTTCAAATGAGAAAAGGTCAGAACTTTGGCAACGATTTTTTTGATCATTGATTGAAATAGGTTTCTGACACCCCAAAGGAGGTATATACCAAATTTCAAGTGATTTGGAGTTTTGATTTGAGAGTTAGCTCAATTTTAGTTTTTGGTCAGGTTTTAGTGCAACAGAGCTTCACAAACCAAAAAAATCCTAATTCACTCAGGCTCTTTCAGGATTTTTGGTTAGAAAATGTTTTTAAGGTCATGATCTAACCATGGTTCAAGTTTTAAGTCTTTTGAATCTACGGATCAAAAGTTTCAAAAAATTTTATATTTGCAATAGTTTTGTTTTTGAACTGTTTACGAGCTAAAATCATTGTTTACTGAGAGTTTTTTTGGAATTTTGGGTTCTTCATCTTCATAGCTTCTCATAGCCATTGGATTAAATAATTAATTAAAACTTGAGAAAAAAATTTAAAAGCATCATTTACCCCTCTGTTACCATACTAGTACTATAAGCACAAACCATTTGAACAAGGGCTATTAATTTAGAAGGAGATTAGTTAGTTTACTGCTCACACGAAGCCAAGGACAAAGTACATGACTTTTGCTGTTTTACACGGTGACCTATCACATGGATCAAAAAGTAGCTAGTCAAAACAAAATTCGAAGTGGCTGTTATGTGTTAATTAGTGCTACCATACCAGTGTTTAGAAAAGTAAGCTGCTGATTACATTAAACTGACCAAAGGCTGCTGCTTACATCAATTTGCATGTAGCACGTACATGTAATCCCTTCGTGCAGTATAGCTCATCCAAAAGTTTAAGCCGTTGAGAAGATGGACGATCTACTCCCCCCCGATTAGGAATTAGGATGGACAATGTCCAAGCACAAAGAATGCACAATAACGGTCTGTTCTTTTCCTTCGAAGCTGACAACTTTTGGTTTTTGACTTTTGCTACAGTACCTAACTTTTAAATAGAGTATTTTCTTAAGATGAAGTCTACAAGTTAAATAATGTACACGTTAAAAGACCAACATCTGTACCATCTAAAATCGCAAGTGAGTATTTCTCTCCGTAATTTATACCGTAAATAACCAAAATTCAAAAATTTCAGCTAAAAACCATAAACTACAGTCGTTACCAAATATACCCAACATCTGCAAGGCCAGTACCTAGAAGCTGCATCCAAGCTGCCTTTCTGTACCTTCAAGACGACATGGTACGGTCACCTAATATAACATGCTGCTTAACTAACCAGTTCCATCAAAATCCAGCACAAGTAATAGCTAGACATGGTCCACCAGTCCACCACCGCATTGATTAGTTGACGATCGCCATGCCCATGCATGCCATAGCCAGGGCCACTGCACCAGGCTCACTCATGTGTTGATTTCTGGTGAGCCAGCCACTGTTGCATGCATGAATGGACCGCTCCAATAGCAGCAGTACTAGCGCTAAAGATGCACTTTTACTAGGATGTATGCAGGGAGCTAGCTGCCACTGTGACCACGAGGGAGAGGAGAAAGGGTAGGTACAGTGATGGTGATGGTGAGGGCTGAGGGGAGGAGGACACCGTCTGTTCTTTTCTGCGGGTTTATAAACTTTTGGTTGCGAACATGATTTTTAGTGCATTTTATGCAAGAGATTACAGTAGAATGAAACTCACGTGCGGTTTTTGACGATATAAATGAAGTCAGTGAAGTATGTACTACAATTAACTAGTAAACTCTATCTTAAAAAGATACTCCGTTTAAAAGCTAGTTACTATAGAAAAGTTAAAAAATAATTTTTAGAAGCTGAAAAAAACAGGACCACTCCCGTGACCTGTGGCCATGTTAGAATCCTCAGTGTTTCGGAGGGGCACCTGGGTCCCCTCTCCTCTTGCACACACAGCTTGCATCACGATGATGCTGACAACATGGTAGAACACCTGCGACGATGTTGGAAGCCCATGAGACAATGCATCAGTGTCTGAATTTTCCAAAGTCCACTGGAGCTGAAATTAATTGTAACAGTGTACAGGGAGAAGTAGCAAGAAACTGATCACATGCAAGATGTGCTCTGCGTCACAATATTACAGGGCAACAGGTGAACATCATGCATTGTGAGGGCTCTCAAGAAAGAGTAGAAGACAGTAATGTGGCATTTAAAAGTCAAGTGGAAAACCTAGATAGATATATCCAGACTATGGCTCCCTTCTTTTAAGCTTATGTCTTAACTTTCTACAGTATCAAACTTTCAAATAGAGTATTTTTTAAGACGAGATCTACAAGTCGATCGTAGTAGATATAGTTTCTACTTTACCTATATCGGCTAAAATCGCACACGGATATCTCTCTCCGTACTCTCTCTCGTGAATAGCCAGAATTTAAAAATTTAAGGTAAAAGCCATAACCCACAGTCTAAAAAAACCAACCCACGTATATTATACACTCACAAGACTCAACTTTCACCAGGTATTTTGGAATTTATCACCAAACACGAACAGCAGACAGGGTGTGCATGTACAATGGAACCGTGTCATCAATCCAGTATTGTACTACATACAGAAGTCGATTCCTCAACAAGAACCACTTGTATGCACTTCTTTGACCTAACAATATTGTTCAGACTAAATGAAGTAAATCTATACATAAAAATCAAACCAGCAAGAAAATTTCTGGGAAAAGGTATTCCCCTATGCTACCTTTTCTCAACATGGTCTTCATATTTGTGATCAACTTCAGGTCACTCACGATCTGATACTGCGGTGAACGTCATGGATGCTTGTGTCGTCTCTTGCGACAACAAAGGAGAAGTGTGCGCAATGGAGGATAGCAGTGTGGAGGATGTAGCTATGTCATTTTCTTTCCTCATGCTCCTGACCCTAAGATCCATGAAGTCGCTAATTGTAGCGGGCTTGCTGATCTTCTCTGAGCCAACATCCATTTCGCCTGCTAACATGCCGACGACTGCCGACATAGTGGGTCGATGTCTTGTGACATCTTGTGTACACAAAAGACCAACTTTCAGGAACCTGCAGGCTTGTGCAACATCCAAGTCATCGCCCAAAGAACTGTCTATGATTTTCTCCAAATCTCCCTGCTCATAATACATCCATGTCTGCAAGAGGAGAACACCATTGCTGATCTCTGGGAACTGTAGCAGTAAAGAACAAAAGCCTGATTTAGAAGAATTCCCTAGCTTGCGAGGATTTTTTACATGATGATGGTGCTTCCATGTAGAAAAAGGTAGCAACTAATGTGTGCTTGGCAGCAGGCAACGAAAATTTAAGTGCATGATAATGGTGATCATTTTTATATTGTACAACTAAATTAACAACTGAAAAATTGACATGTCATGGCTAAGATTCTGAAAAGCAAGAGCTGTGTGTATCTACACTAGTCCTCTTATAGGAAACCAAGACCGCTCTTATGCACTCCAAAATTATGTACCGAACATCACAACTCATACTGCAGATAACTTCAGCCTAAAAAATTCATTAATGATGGTAAAAAGCAACTTTTACGATGCAAGTAATGACAAAAAAGAAGTCAATGTTGTCTTGCATTTTATCTAACCTTTTCAAGAAGTATCTGATCTTCATAGGGTAATCTTGTATTGGTGTTGGATCTTCCACTAATTATTTCTAGAAGCAGAACACCAAAACTATAAACATCTGACCTCCGTGTCACCTGTCCTCGAATGGCATACTCAGGAGCCAAGTAACCTCTGTCAAGTAAAACTGAGTAAGTAATGCTTCAAGTGTATTGATATTTGATAGGGCATAACTATCATTTATGAATAACTACGTACTTGTTTGGTATTTGTAATTTTAATTGCCTGAGCTTTTCCTCTGAAATAGATGGTTTCAAATATGTGAAAGGAAAACTTTTGGGATGTACTTTAAGTTGAGAAGAGTGCTATAAGTTATAGCTTCTGAAGGTAGAAAAAAAGATGAAACCGGAAAACATGCATTGTAGATGATAAATCGTTACATATAGAGTTCCATATGACAAAGTTCACTTACAATGTTCCTGCAACCCTTGTGCTGACATGTGTTGCATTTGGGGGTAGAAGCTTTGCTAAGCCGAAATCAGAAATTTTTGGAGTAAGATCCTTATCAAGAAGTATATTGCTTGCTTTGATGTCCCGGTGAACGATGTGGGGATTGACACCATCATGGAGGTATGCTAGTCCGCGGGCGATACCAAGGCAAATATTTACTCGAGTTCTCCAATTGAACTGGATGTTGCTGTGGCCAGAACCTAAAATGGGGAAAAGCTAAGGAATGTTAGAATATAACTTTTTTTTGGGAAAAATATGTAATTTGTTGAAGAAGGGAACGATAGAAAAGATTCAAGTAGCCAAAAGTTACCTAGGAGTGTTTGTGCAAGGCTATTATTTTCAAGATAATTGTAGACAAGGATCCTTTGGTTTCCTTCCGCACAATAGCCATAAAGTCTGACTAGATTATCATGAGATATATTGGAAATTGCAATGAGTTCATTCAAAAACTCCTTTATTCCTTGTCTTGACTCTAACGATAACACCTTGACAGCAACAAATTTCCCATTCCTTAGCCGCCCCTGCACCATTAAGTTGTCCAACGTTGAACACATGTACATTTATACCATTAGAATTTAATTGTCATATTTGTTGAAGATTATGCATATTACCTTATACACAGATCCAAAACCTCCCTCACCAATCTTATTGGATGGGTTAAAATTTTCTGTTGCCCTTACTAGCTCCTTATAAGTGTATCTCGTTATATTGGTATCACCAGGGAGGCCTGAACAAATAAGGTCAATGTTGCAATAAAGAACATATCAATGAAGAAGGTGGACATATCATATCATATTCCACAAAGAGTGTAGAGTTCAGTCTCTGTAAGAGATCTCTACCTTCATTATACTGAGAACTTTGCGGTGGGGTTGCCCTTCTCTTCTTGCAAAAGATAGAAAAACAACCCATTACTGAGATTCTCAAACTATTATATCCGCCTTACTGTTGTCAGTTCAATAAAATACAATTTGCAGTTATGATATCCACGCAAGCATTTCATCAATCTTCAAAAACTGTCATCATGTCCTGAAAAGAAAGAATGTCGATTATGGCTACCTACAAAGAAAGCTATACTGAATACATATCATTTCAAACATTCTATTCATGATTAACATTTTGGTCAAGATTCTCCATTTAATGGTGTGAACTGTGAACTAAACGTATAGCTAGAATCCTGTGATAATATGAAACACAAAAGTCATCTTACTGGCTGCAGTACTTAAGTTACACAAACCTTCCACAAAGTCAGGATTTCACTAGTGATGTTGATGGTGTCACAAAGGATATTCTGCGATAATTACTAGGCTTTTAACTAGGTCTTGTGATGGATGTGGCAGAAAACAGCCTGAAAAATGGTGGCCCTGTTGAGCTGGCTTTGCAACTCTCTTGTACATGAAACTTAGGTGTGTGGCCTTGAAAGCCTTGAGGAATATGTTTGGCTTTTAAATCCTGTGCCATGTGCATGCTATTGCAGTACTCTTGTGCGAAAGAAAAGAATGAAGGTGCTACCTGGGCAATTCAGAAATTAAAAACAAGGTAATGTTACAAAGCATGTAACGACAAAACAGAACAAAACATGATGCATGCCATTTGATGCATATCGTGCAACTCCAAGAATGATGTAAGTATTGTCTTGTGGAAAGCTTTTATTCATTCGGTTTGTTTTGCATAAAAAAAATTCCTTGCACAATTGTTTTAATCAATTGCTTAATTAATTTTCATTCGTCTTAATTTGTTAATTAAAATGGATTAGGAACATATAGGTTCTGATAGTAATGGCCGGGTTCTTTTAGACTTAAAGTTGACTTATGCTTATACTGTCTACAGTAATTAGCTTTTAAATGATGCGATTTTTTAAGGCAAGGTCAATAGGAAAATTATAGTAAAAAGTGTACTGAGTTTAGCTGTACCGGCCAAAATCACATGCGACTATTTTTCTCTGCGTATTGCCTCTCGTGAACAACCAAAATTCAAATATTTAAACTATAAACCATAAGCCATCACCCTAAAAGAACCTACCCAATACCTAATTATTCCAGTATATCCAGCAAGCAATAATTTAACGCATGATTAATGTCCGAAAAGTTCAACATTCCATCTCAGCATTATTGTGCACACCTTTCCACATTTCTGCTGTACTTCATTTCTCAGCATCCTTATCCAACCAAAAGTCCCAAAACCAATCGAAATTCGCAGACTATTGTCATATTTATCGCACGGGGCAAGGTACGAAAACTAAAAACACATCAGTAAGCAGCCGTACGAGCACAATCTAGAACAAAATTCGGTCTCTTAATAGGAACCTTAATTCATCTCAGGAATCATTCACAAATTAATCTTTGATCAATCAACACAGGAAGCAGACTAGCAAGAACACTCCCTAATTAATTCATTGGTCAACAGTAAACCTAAGACCGTCAAGACAACAGCGAGAGCCCAAAAGAAACAAAAATCCAATCTTTCTCTGCAAAATTCAGAGAGAGAGAGAGAGAGAGAGAGAGAGAGAGAGAGAGAGACCAAGCAAGCAAACTCACCTAGCTGATCAACCGCCACGGCGAAGCCGAAACCAATCCAGCCGACGAAACAGCCCCAGCGACGCAAGACAAGAACGCAGAAGACTTTTATCACCACCCACACAGGCAGCACAAATCCCGGCTCCAGCGAGGCACCAAGAAGAGCCAACCCGCGCGAACCCACAACTCAAACAGCCTCGGAGCACGGCGGCGGCGGCGGCGAGCGTTCGCGGGGAGACGAGACGGGGGGAAATGGCAGCTCTGGTTGGACTCGGACACTTGGTTGTGGTGGGCTTTGGTTCCAGGTGGTATTTGACTTCTCCGCGGGGAGGGAAGGAAGGAGAGACAGGGCGCCTTGAAGAAGAGAGTTGAAGTCTGGGCCGGTCAAACCGTCGCCGTGTGGGCCGGATCAGCGCAGCCGTGTGGGCCCCGCCGCCCCCGAGTGGTTGGGTTGGGTTCGGCCTCGGGGACGGACCGGACTAGTGCTCGATCGGTCGGACGGGTCAAGTCACTAGAGTCACATGTGGTTCGAGTCAACGTCGAGGCTGGTTGAATCGAGTCGATTGACTCGACCAGGCCAGCGTTTGGGGTTGGTGTACATCGGATAGGAGCACTCGGTGTTCTCTCTTTTTTTTTCCTTGAAAATTTTGATTTGTTGAAATGGTGGATGTTGAATTCCACGGTTGTAAATTGGCGATTCACTCCAAGGAATGGTGCATTCTTCTTTCACTTAATTACATTGTATTATTGGTTCATTAATTGGTTTCTCCTTGCGAATTTGTTCTCCCAGTGATTTTATGTTCCATACATTTTCTAAACATGATATGTAAAGGCACTTACAACGATATAGATAATTGTTATCTAGAATATACATGCCATCTACGATGGTACTAATGACAGCTTCTATAATAGACTGTCTTTTTATATATCTCTATATATAGCTTCTTCATGACATAATATATCTTGTTTTTATGTTACAGTTGACTGTTGTATGAGAGACGATCTAATTCTCTATGCTTCTTCTCTTTTCTCTATATCATCTTGTGTTCTACGTAGCAAAACTTATATATATAGCTGATATCGTACCATTATATATGATCTAACTCTACGCATGTATTGAATGAGGCGGGGTGCCCTAATGAAACTGATGCATATTTTACTTTTGAACTCTATAGAAGATCTACTTGAAAAACACCAGTATTTATTATTTAGTAACAATAACTTGAAGCACGTGCTAAAAATCCAAACACAGGTCTCACAATGCTTTGGTCCCTTCTAAAGAGGATATTTTCAGGTCGTCGTTAGGATTCTATGGCATGTGAAGAACTATTTTTTTTTCTCACTTGAACAAGACATGCATGTGAAGACACAACGAATCTTTGAAAGCGGTTAATGGCTAGAGGCTCGAACTGGCTACGTGACTGATGCCAAAATTTTACCACATCCTGCCCGACTATCTTGCCTCTAATTAAAGGCTATTTTATTTTTTACTATGGTTGATGATTTACGGTTGTAATTGATGATTTTTTGTTATAGCATAAGTATTTGTATAAATAAATCGAATGTTGATAAGCCGTTTCAAAACAGTAGAGAAAAAGTTGTCCGATTTATTTGTTCGAAGAAAAACAAAAAGGACCAAGTTTTTGTCCTGACGCTATACAATCACAAAATCTTAATCAATTTTGTGTTGTACTTAGAATCTTTAGTATATATAATCCGTGGCTGTGTGGTAAAATTGCGATAGTACCGCACCGGAATTTCAGAATTTCCGAAGATCAGAACTACCGCATTTATAACGGCGATAGTACTGCGCCGATTTTCAACGGCTGGTTACGGCGCCTATTACTACGATGCGGTGCGGAAGTGCGGTCGGTGAAACGATGCGATTTCGCTCGCTCTAATTTTTTAGGATTATTTTATGCAACGATTATAGTTGGTTGGTAGGGGTATAAATACTCATCCACCAGCTTAAGGACAGAGTTAGACGCTATATAGAAACATCTTTGAGCATAGAGCATTCACTCCATACCTCAATTTCACATTGTACATTCATTCGAGGCAGTTGAGCAAAATCAAGTGCACTCATCTTAGATTGATCCTTTAGCACTTGATCGCCATCAAGCGAAGATGTGGTTTATTACTTTTGGTGTTTGCCAGCACCTAGATGGTTTGGCGGGAGAATGCGAGGTGACTTTTTCAAGAAGATTGTGAAGAAGCCCAGCGCCGACTTGTGAGTGGTTTGGTGTCCCCCATCTCCGGAGCGGAGGAAGGACAACCACTAGTGGATTGAGGAGTTGAGATTTAATTCGTGGAGCCGATCTAAGTTACTTGGGCTTTCCTCAACGTAGATTAGGGGAAACCGACAAGTTTTCGAACACCACAGTAAAAAACATTGTGTGTCGATTGGTTACTTCTTTTTCTCTACATTCTGCACTTATATTTCTAGCTTTGCGATTGCCAAGATTATCATATTTACTTGTGCTAGAAATATATTTGTAGAGACTTGTGCTTGTGTTGTCTTAGCTATACTAGAATTGTGTAAGTTTAAACTGAATTGAAATCTTGCCTAGTTATATTTTATGGTAATTAGTTTTAGATTGCAAGAATGTTTAGAACTTCCTATTCACCTCTTCTAGTCGGTTATCTTCGATCCTACACGTGGTCAAGTAATGATCGAAGTGGTGTGGTCAGAGAAGCAGTCGAAGGATCGTGGTAAGAGAAGCGATCGAAGTGGCATTGTCAAGAAGCGGTCGAAGTGCCGTGGTCGGAGAAGTGGTCGAAGTTCTGTGGTCGGCGAAGCAGTCAAAGTGCCATGGTCAAAGAAGTGGTTGAAGGACTGTGGTCGAGGCGCTGTGGTCGAAGTCTCGTGGTCAAGCTTATTTTCCACAATCAACTAAATTCAAGCATGGATGTGTTGTGCATGCGTAGTGGGTCACGGACAGTGTCGGACTGGAGGGTGGGGTTGAAGATTTTGACAACAACAGTCATTGAAGATGTCGACAATGGCAGTGGGAGCCGAGTGGGGCGGAGCATGGAGTACGGTGGAGCAGGTGCGGAGCGAGAGCGAAGGGGGAGGAGCGATGGCGAGGGGCGAGAGGGAGTGGTAATGGGGTGGAGCGGGACCAGAGGGGTGGGCGGCGGGGAAGGAGCATGGGGCGAAGAGGAGCGGAGGGAGGATCGGCAGCGCGGCGAGCTGGGCGAAGAAGCGGCGGTGAGGAAGGAGCATGGGCAGTGCGGGAGCGGAGAGGGGCAGAGCGGTGGAGCATGGGGGTGGGGCAGAGCAGGGACGTCGCGGGAGCGGGGAGCATTAGGGCGGCGCCTATGGATATATTGCGGGCATGAAGGGCAGGGCCAATGGATTGCAGACGTGATGCGGGGGCGTGATTGCCAGGGTGGGTTGGCACGGCGTGCAGCGGGATTGGCAAGACCAACTTGCAATCATGGACGTTAGATGAACTGAATAAACGGTGTAGATATTCAGATGGGAGGACCAATTTGCAATGTTAGCCATTGGATTATGTAGATCTAACGATTAGGAGAGGACGGTATTAACATTGTTAGGTGACAAATGGTTTAATCAAACTATTATCTTTTATATTAGTATAGATAGAAGGAAACACCATCATGCACGAACACTATACATAAGCGAGCGTATTATTTAGTACATGCTTTGAAAGACGAATGCCAATAATAAATTTATGATCTTATAAAATCTTTACTAAAAATATATTTATGTGTATCTAAAGATGAATACCAGAACTTAAACTCTTGGTGGATAGTAACTCATACGATCGTATCGAGAGGTGGTTTCCTGCCGTTTCCGGCTCGTGAGCACATAGGATGCAATGCGGGTTGTGCGGCCATTCTCTGTTCGGTAGCACATCGGCTGTCTGGATCCTGTTTTGCAATAGCAACCACATCGTCTATTTTTATCCTAAGCAAACATTCATGATTGCATTTTTAATCAATAAATTTCACCCAGAGCACACATATTTTCTAGAATTTTTTGAAACGAAACCTCACCTACCGACATTTTTAATCAATAAATTTCATCCGGAGCACACATATTTTCTGAATTTTTCTGAAACGGAACCTCACCTACCGCGATCGATCGGCTCAAACGTGCAGAAAAGTCAAAACATATATGATGTCGAAGTACCTATGGCGCGAATTGATCGAGAGAAACAATCAAGATTAATTAGCAAAACATATTTCAACCTCACGTAAGCTGTTGGAAAAAGCCGTGCAAATCACTCGTGTCTTTACACGTTAACCCGTTGCCGACCAATCCTTCAACCATGTCTGTCCCCACCGGTCTGTGTCTACCGGGTCCAACGAACACTTGGCTGCTTCCCGGCCATCCATCCGTAGGCGCGGCCTACGGTGGAGCAGCTCTGTGCGGGCGCCGCTGAGTGGGGTCCCGACTCCTGAGGTATAGAGAAAGAGCGGTGTATGGTGGACTGTGCGTGGTCACATAACATTCTGCTCCAGTGCTCGTCGACTAATTCTCCACTTATGAGACAGCTTTTATTTACAAACTAAGCAGGCACTTATTTTCTGCAGCCAGTCACTTCACGCAGTGACGAAGCCAAGATTTAATTACATATCGAATTCAGTAGTGAAATGTTCTAGATTATCTAAACTGGATCATGAAAATATTATCTAGTCTAAACTGAATTTATCCGGGCTATACACTAGATACTTTTCACACCCAGACTGAAGTCTACCCTATCCGGGATATGACTCCGCCCCTAACTTCACGAATGGCTTGTAGCTAACAAACAGGAGGGATTTGGGATAGTCGTTTTAAAGCGATTTATCAGTATTTGATTTGTTTATATAAATACTTACACTAAAATTAAAAATAATTAGTTATGGACATAGATTATAAAATACGGCCGAAAAAGAGAGCTCACCTACCACGAGTGAAGTGTGCTGGTGGAAAAGTTACTTCTAGTGCGTTAGTGCTGCACTTTCAGCAAACACCTTCTCGATGCCTACACTCTTTTTTTTCTTAGTGATCTAATGGGCTGCGCCTTTTTCATATAATCTACTAATTATTCCTCGCAAAAAAATCTACTCGTTATATTGCATTCCAAGAAAGCATGTATTAACTTATGCCTGTTCTTTTCGGCTGCGGTTTATGGCTTTTGTGTGAATTTTTTTAATTTTGGCTGTTTACGGTACATATTACGGAGAGACAGATAATTGCGATTTTGGTTGGTACAGATGTTGAGCTTTTAACGTGTAGATCGTTTAACTTGTAGACCCTATCTTAAAAAAATACTCCATTTAAAAATTAGATATTATAGCAGAAGCTAAAAGCTAATTTTAAAAGTCCAAAAAACATGCTATTCGACTGAATGGGTCCGTATGCATAGTCGAAGGAGAGGAAGTCCTGCTGGAGCCCTGTACACAAGGAAGCCAACGCCTTGATGCTGCTGCTCCCAGAAGTGAAAGTCCAGAAGGTAAAGAGAAGTGTAATAGGGTAGCTCATGAGCCAGCTCGATTCGCAAAACGTGATGTGCATTGCGCGGTCTGGAGAGCTCAGGGGTGTTCTTTTTAACTTCTGAAAATAGTTTTTGGCTTTTATTACAGTATCTAACTTTTAAATGGAGTATTTTCTTAAGATAGAATCTACAAGTTAATTGTAGTACACGTTAAAAGGCTAACATCTGTATCAACCAAAATTACAAGCATGTATCTCTCTCCGCAATCTCTATCATAAACAGCTAAAATTCAAAAATTTCAACCAAAAGCCATAACCCGCAGCAAAAAAGAACAGACCTTCAGACTCCTGCTTGCATTACGCAGCTACTCATCCAAGATTGTAATCTTGCTTTATCTTATAAATGAAGCTCTCTCTTTTCCCTAAAAAAGATTAACTCATTTATCTGTTTTACGTCCCGCTCATTTCAGTTTAAGACTCTAGCTTAGTTTTTACTATTTATAATTTTCGTCTTTTTCTAAAAAAAAACCAATACAAGTGCTGAGCGTACATGAAATACCAAGAAATTTGGGGATTAAAACGCAAAACGGAAGGCATGAACCTGCTGACCCCTCCCCTCCCCTCCGGTCCTCCCTCCCTTGACTTCGCTGTGCTCGCAAGTCCCAAGCGCAGGCAGCAAGAACATCACCTGCTCAGCCTCAGCCTCTCTCTCTCTCTCTCTCTCTCTCTCTCTCTCTCTCTCTCTCTCTCAGCCTCTCTCTCTCTCTCTCTCTCAGCCTTAGTGCTTCTCGATTCTCGAAGGTAGTTGAGACGCAGATGGAGAACTCCGCGGCTGCGCCGCCGGTGCCCGGCAATCGCACGGTCAGATTCTATTCCCAACGACCCTATTTGTGCATTATCCCTACTTCTTTGGTATGTACTGTTGGATTCTTTTAGCTTCATGCTTTCCATTGGAGTTTGTCACTTGTGAGATCCTTCACTGCGTTTCATTAAGAAACACTGGATTTTGAGGTGTCTTGATGGAATTGGATGCCCAGTCTGGTGTTTGTGGGGTTTACAAAAGGTGCGGTCTTTGGCGGTGAACAGTGGCGTGGAAATTACGGATCTTCTGTATTGTTTGTTGTGGTAGGTCAGTAGGCGTGGTTCTGGAAGATCGAATATTTTTTTACTTCTCTATTATCGGAGTTCTTGCGTCAAAGTTTTACTCTTTGCATGATTTATTGGACACCATTTGTCGTATACATGTTCTGGGTTCTATTCTTTTGCTTCCTAGCCTCTAGTTTGCTCTGCTTTAGTGGTTTGGATTGGTAATAACTCAAACATGAATGTAGGGGGACTAGCCCATTGTCAGTGATCTTCTCTGATGAAACTTTTGCATCGAAATTTTCTGTTATAACCAAGAACAGTCTGTTACAAAGTGCACTATACCTGTGTTTCCGGTGTATTGTAAAGCTGTCCGCATTTCTACATTACTTAATAAATGCAATCTTTGCTTTGCTAGATTGTACTAGATGCTAGAAGAAAAATAGAAAATGTCAAGACACGACAAGTATCACTCAAGTTATCCTCTTTTCGAAACTGAACCCACCAAGGCTCTACTTAGGTCTTTCTGCTCTAAGGCCATATGAATTTTAAGCACTGACTGTCATACAAAATAAATTGAACTATTAGAGAAACATGGCATTACTTCTCTCTAGGATCTTAGAAAAATGTAGTCATTTCTATTCATACTTCTTCAAGTCTTATGATAAAAAGTATCCAGATTACAGCTCTAAGAAGACTGGCATTGTCAGTTGAAGGATATACGTCATTTACTAATCTTTGCACCATGGTAGGAGCACCAATATAGGTCATGTAGAAAACTTAATAAGACATTTTGGTCCGAGTTCTTTGTTGAAATGTGAACATGAGGTTGGTAAAAGAGTGAAGAAACACATAGCGGTTCAAAATGAGTATTTAATGGTGCCAGAATTCCTAATGTTCTGTAATCGTTGTATGTGTTTCTAGCAATGGCCCATGAGTCATGGTTTTTCCTTGTATTCTTGTTACATTGCTTCCCTTCATAATTCATTTGCCTTGTGAGAATAATCTAACTATATTCAATGGCAATGATTGACATAGTTGTTTTCTTAAATAAATATACATTGAATCAGGGTGAAGATGCTAAAAGAGATGGTGTATCTGGTCAGCACTTTCGACGGCCAAACCTTTCCTTGCAAATACCAACTAGGGCCTTTGATGACCGTATACTAACTTCAACTAGCATCAATATATCCCCTAGCCCAAGTTCAGCAAGATCTGGTTTGCCCCCAAGGCCTAATTCGACTAGAACAAAATCATCCATAAGGGGCATCATTCCACAAAGGAGCTTCAAGGCAATAAGTTCAATCCAGGATGGTGATCAGACAATTCTTCTAATTCCTGGCACACCATCATCATCAGGACAGCAGGCAAAGCCAACTACATCAAGATCATTTTCTTTCACAAAGGTCATTAGCTCCTTATCGGCGAAGCGAACCCATTCTCTCCCAGTCACTCCTGTAGCAACTTCAGAACCAACTTCTTTTCAGGAAAGTCATGCAGACAACCTGCCAACTACAGCTGTAAGTATTTCATTGGGATTGAGTTGTTTGCGTGTTGATCTATTTTTGGGATATCATAACTGTATTTAGATGTTATTAGTACCATGTATTAATGTCTCTTAAGCACGTAATGAGTGTTTCAGGCCTTGATAAAATGTGGCAAGGTTTTAACATGTTTATAGTGGCAGTGGAAAAAATAAATGACCAAAATGGTGCTTTTACACCTTCTAGTATGAAGCACGTTCAGTTCAATGAAGATGGCATTCATATTAATGTGGTCCACAATGGTTGCAGGAGAAAGAGGTCGAAACACAAATTAGGCGCTCACTCTCAGTGCCAGGAAATCCTAAAAGTAGGAGTTTGAGGAGAACAGATTCATCAGGCCTCATCCGTGTAATTCCAACTACCCCACAACCTGCACCTGTTGAAAGTATTGCATCAAAGGACGGCACTGAAGAAGCAGTAGATGGTACTAACCTTAGATTTAACTCTTTTTACAAGTCAATTTACAACCCATAACTCAATACATTATACAAAAAAACATTTAATATTAGCTATGTGTCCATAAACCGATTTATTGGCTTCCAATAGCAAAGTTGCAAAAAGAAATCCTGAATTTGGTTCATGCTCATCCTTGACAGTTCCTGAAGATGGAGCTGAAGATATACCTGAAGAAGATGCTGTCTGCAGGATTTGTCTCGTTGAACTTAACGAAGGAGGGGAAACACTTAAAATGGAGTGCAGCTGCAAGGGAGAACTTGCTCTTGCACACCAGGACTGTGCAATAAAATGGTTTAGCATCAAGGGAAACAAGACATGTGATGTTTGCAAGCAAGAAGTTCAGAATCTACCTGTGACTTTATTGAGAATACCGAGTCAAACTATTAGTAGACGACCACCAAATGGTGTTCAGCAAAGAGCAACACGGCCATGCAGGTATTTCAAAACACAGTTTCAGTGTAGATATGCTGACCCTTAGTATTTACTGCTATGGAAATGTTTACACGATTAGTATTGTTTGCTCCTTCTCGTTTTATGAATGACAAATTTTGTAGTTCATCTTGGAATAGCCTTTTCTTGTTTGATGTCCCTTTTTTCCTGTTTAGAGCGAAAGAAATATCAATAATCCATTTAACTTTTCGTTTTGGTACTAAATTTGCCTTCTTATTTTCTGACAGAGTTTGGCAGGACACTACAATTCTAGTCATGGTCAGCACGCTTGCATACTTCTGTTTCTTGGAGCAGCTCTTGGTTTGTGATACACTTCTTCTTTTAGCTTTCAATTATGTGAATTTTGTTGTATCTGAGTATGTGACATCAACCCACTCGTTGGAACTTTGAACAGGTTGCTGATATGCAATCACGTGCACTAGCTATTTCTTTGCCTTTCTCCTGTGTGTTGGGCCTCTTTTCTTCCATGGTAGCATCCACGATGGGTAATGAAATATTTTCCATCTCTGGCTCTCCACATTTGCAAAATTTTGAATTTAGTAAGTTTGTAGGGAACTAAGAGGTCTTTTGGTACCCAGTCTCCTCAAAGGGGACAAACCATATACATGTGCTTCACTGTTTTCCATATTCAGATTTATAACCTACCTTCAGAGTTTAGAAACGTATAGTGTATATATCTCGATTGTGTATCAACTTTGATAGGGTAAACAATTCCTAGAGGATCTGATTTCTGCATTTGTACAGAAAATAAAAAAACTCTCGAGTTATCGCTCTTTCCAAACCTAACCTCCTTAAAGGAGAAGAAACATATTCCTCTCTCTTCACTATTTTCCATATTCACATTTGCAACCCAATATTAGGTGACATACATCTCAATTGTGTAGTGTAACATGAAAGTTAAAACAACTCCTAGGTTATCTTAATTCAGCATTTCTTCGGAAAAATCTAAAACCTACCTCGTTTTCTCGGAACCTATTATATATTTGTTGCTTGGCGGATATATTACCTCTTACTCACCATGAATGTCCATTTAATTTTGTTGTCATTTCTCTATTCAACAGTAACTAAGAGTTACCTATGGGCTTACGCTTCATTCCAGATTGCTTTTGTGATCCTGTTTGCCCATATCTTCTACAATGTGGTATGAAACGTTCGCCCTCAGTTATATTTCCAGTGGATGGTATGCTTGTCATATTGCTTATACAATCAGAAAACTTGCAGTTGAAAATGCGTGCAGTCCTTGCAGTCCTGGTTTCCTCATTCACTGGTTTTGGGGTCGCTATTAGTATAAATTCAATGCTAGTAGAATACTTGAGGTGGAGATCTCTGCGGAATCAACGGTTGACTCAGCGCCGGAATAATGAGTATGGTCAATCTGGAAATAATGCTTCAACTGTGAGCACTGAAAGTAATGCTAGGCAGCAAGGTAGAGGTAGCGATCAACAGCCTCTACAACATGGCTGAAGATTCATCTACGATTTTTCAGGTTTCGTGATGATAAAGTAAGTCTTGTTTCAACTCTCAAGTAGGGTGGAAGATCCAAATTAATCTTTTTGGCATGCGTACTCACCTTCATCTGGTAAAACCACAGATCAGCTATTGCAAGGATGATATATGCCATTGCCACCTAGGTGCTCGAGAATTGAAGTCAAGTGATACAGAAAGGGGGCTCTCAAGTCTGAAACAATGGATCAAGCTACTCCCAATGATAGTTTAGTAATCCGATGTGATACGTTGTGTATAGGAAGGTATAAATTGTGAGAGGAAATGTGATACAGATAGCTTATATAACAACCGTTAACTAACTTTATATAGATCATTGTTGTGGATTTTACTTGCATTGTTGTTGTAAATTGTGAGCTGGAGTGCTAAAGTTCTCTGAACTGAATTTCAACCGTGTATGAAATTGGAGACACGATAAAAAGATGTTTATGAGTTTAGAATCAGATGGTGATGTTTTTCTTGTTTTATATTATTGTAACATATTATGGCAAATATTCAAGGCCAGCTAATTCACATTTACTCAGCAAGAAATAACCCTGTGAAGCTGAAATAACGAATGATCCTTAAAGGCAGACAAAACTTGTCTGACATTCCATATGCCCACATTTGATCGCAAATTAAGGAAATATTTAGACACAAATTCGTCCAAATTAGATGCATACCAAATTAAATAATAGATTGGAAGTGCTTAGGTTGTAGAGGAAAAGCAGCATTCGCTTGTCCCAGAACAGGAGAAACGGTGGCGGAAATTGGAAGGAGGTGGTCGGAGGTGACCTAGCAAGAGTGGACTAGCCGCGGGGAGGAAGCTAGAACTCTCCAGCGGCCGAGTGGGGACATTGATGGGCGCCTGGTGGGCTTCTGGGGATCTAGGAGAACATAGGGACGGTGGTGGCGCAGTCCGCGGTGGTATAGGGTGGGCTAGCGACGAGAGCTATGGAACGCGGGGCCATGGAGGTCGCCGGCAGTGAGAGCACCATGGGCTTTTCCAGCGGGGAAGGATTTGCCATCATAAAATATGTGCATTTGAAATTTGCTACTCCATATCATTCTGACATATGCTCTAAGAATCTATATGTCAATGAGTAATCGAGTAACAAATACTCAAATGCACGTATTTACGGCGAGAGCAAGAGAGCCAGTGGCTAAAGGCCCCTTGTCCCTGTGACAGCGGCACACTTGGGTGGCTGCGTTTGGGGTCGCTGTGGGTAACGAAGACGGCTCTCCGGTAGCTGTGCGGACCATGGGACGGGTGGTTTCACGAACGGAGGACCTGGCCTCGGGGGCCCTGGCAAATACCGGTGTCCCCACCCCCCACGCGACGACCTCCATTGGCCTCGACACCTTTGCCATCATTGCACAGCAAACAGAGAGCGCCTGGTCCCAACTCCCTACGCAGGGCCCGAGCGAAGGCACCCTAGAGGCTATTTGTGGAACGCTGCAGTGGGAGCTGATGGACCCGCGGAGGACCATGTGTGAGATGCAGGAAGCTCAGAGTTAGCAGACCCCGCCGCAGTGGTAGCAGAGGTAGTCGTGGAAATGATAGAGTCGTGAAGCTACTGCTGGCACCTGCAGCGCCCCCCGGTGGGTGGACTCCGAGTGCCCCCTCTGTGCAGGGTTACAGTGGAGCACCTAACCAAAGGACTTAAAACTGGCCACAGTGGAGCTTTACAAGGGCGACATGGACCCTCACGATTTTTTGTGCATTTACGAGATGACCATCAAAACTTCAGGCGCTTTGCGAAGATTCATCGCTAGGTAAAGGACGTCAACAAGATGACCATCATCAATGCCAGCATCCACAAACCTTGAAAGGGACTGCTCGCGGAGTACAACATCCAGAAGCCCATAAGAATGATGGCCAAGCTCTTCGATAAAATAGAGGAGTACGTGAGAGCAGGGGAGGACGTGAGGCCAATATCGCGGGGCTCGACCCCGTGGTCTCAAAGGAGAGTTTGTACCGCAAGCAATAGAAGTGGCCTTAAGGAAGATATGTACTTGGCATTGAAGGGGGGCGACCATGAGACCTTTACACCCAGAGGCCATCGCCTCGGCCGCGACCACGGAAGGGACGAGTTGGGAGGACAGGCGCCAATAGGGGGCATGGTGCGAAGTGCATGGCGGGGGAGGGGGCACATCACGCGCGATTACCCCACCATCGCAGCGCTCCGTGAAAGCACAATTAGGGAGCACACCCAAGATGCGAGGGCGCCAGTAGTTGCACATGTACAATAGCCCCTGAAAGTACAGGTTGTCCAGCCCCCACCGAACGGTTTGTAATTACAGGCCCCTAACACTGGACTCTGCCTAGTGATCAATGCCATCACAGGTGGATCATCCCTCGATTTCCCCTTCGAGTGACAGCAGAGGGCCTATGCGTGCCGGATATACCACATCGTCACATACCCAGCACAAGTTTTTCCGTGTAAGTTCAAACTCCATTAAGTTAGTTTTGGTGATAATGACAAATGTAATTGTGAGATTAACTTGTTTATTAACTATGATATTACCTAGTCATATTTATATGTGATTAATGACAAATGCAATTATAAGACTAACTTGTTTATTGATTATGATATTGCTTGATCTCATTTGGATGTAAAGGTAAAAATCATAGAGGTATGCATTTGACATCACATTCTTATATCTTATTGCATTCCTCGAATCTAAAATATTGGTTAAACTCCATCAATAGTCTAATTTGAATATGTGCATATATTTTATTACATATTATTGTATGCATATATTTATGAGAGTTCACTCTATGTTTCGTGGTTTCATTAGTATTGATCTATGTCTCTTTTTCAACATATATTATGATCTTTATTTTGAAACATACCCTTCGAGTATATATAGCTTCTGTAATTTATATATACTCATGATTGATTTAAATTCAATCACTTTCAATTGGGTTGTCACAATGTGTTTGTCTTCTTCATTATGTGTTAATGATTTGATGATGAATGACTACTGGATGTATAGATTTACTAGCAATTAATTTCAAAGATAATATTCATTCAAATGAGTTAATTGCTTAACACTACTGGAATGACTTCATGTGTTGAAGATCAACAAGTCAAGATACGAGATGGAAGATAGCTCAATGAGTTGAAGGCCATCATAGCTCAATGAGTTGAAGGCCATCAAGAAGAGGATGCATCATGTGTTGATGCACATCAAGATTATGAAAGAGGAGATGACCATGTGTTGATCATCAAATCAAGTGAAGACCCATTATATGTTGATAGAGTTTAAGTGAAGGATGCATCATGGGTTGATGCATATCAAGACAAAGACCCATACTTGAAGTAAAGATGTGCGTCATCAAGTTTCAAGAAGATGCTCAAGACAAATATATGACTAGGTAGAGATAAGAATGTGTTCCTAATCTTTCACCGGTCTTGGTGTTTGGTTGTAAAATCGGATTGCTACTATAAGATTGTCGTTCTATTAATAGGGGTCTTGTCTAGTAGCTTGAGTCTCATCATATGTTAGTAGCTCAATCTCATTTGCTCTAGCTCTCCGTGGCATGATGCTATTATTTACGAATGTGTTTTTGCAAATAGTTGAAGCCCATGCGTTGAATTATTGTAACGTGAGACTATACATTGTTAATGTATTTTGCAATTACTTGAAGTCCATATTTCCCACTTCTTGTGGTATGAGATTTATATTTGCAAATATATTTTGCAAATGGTTGAAGCTCATATATAATCCTTGGAGCATGAGACTTAAATTTGCGAATGTGTTTTGCAAACAGGTTGAGTCCATGCACCTATACCTTGCGTCATGATTATGAAAGTGTGCAAATATGTTTTGTAACTTGTTGGGAATCATAACTGATGCTTGTATGCATAATATTATAATTTGCACATGTATTTTGCAAAATCTGTTGAAGTATATGCACTTTTCAGGAAAAATCGGAACTATCGATGTAGAACTTGCAGAACTACCGCTGGGCGAAACTACCAATGTGTAACGTACGGTAGTACCGTGTCGAAGAGCTGTGTGGTCGAAGGTCAACGTGGTCGAAGATCAGCGTGACCGGAGACCTATGTGGTCGAATACCGATATGACCGTGGTGGTTAGACCGGTTCCGTGTGAGCGGTCCGGCCGACATGCGGTAGTATGGGTACAACTGAAGTTGTGGTACTACCGAACATTACTTATCAGTACTATTTTTTTCAGAGAGACACCTTGACTATTGTATAGGAGTACAGGACTAAATGACCATGTAACAAAGAAATCACTCTCTCTTTTTTTTCAAGAATTTTGTAACCTCTCATGCGATTATAGAGCATCTAATCCTGCATATATTCATATTAGATAGCCAGCCAAGTGTTTAATTGCAGTAGTACCTACCCAGTTTTTCCTTCCAATCCTTTTTTATTTTTTAATCTCAATATTCTCTTGCATGAAAAATTATGAGATTCAGCCTTCCATCTTGGTATCTAATTTCGTTAGAAAATGTATACTTTTATACATTTGATCTCCCCATCATCATATCTCGTTTATATTTATAACACCATTTTGCACTGCAGCTTTGTGAACTGTCCTTTCAGAAAACGCATCATCTGCGGAATCCCTACAATGGCAATCTACCTGTGAAGGTGCAGTGCATCACCTATTCTCAAATTCTCAGTAGCATTTGCTGCTTTAGATTTTGCACCTGTGTTTTTTATACATTGAAATAGTGGCAGAAATTGTAACTCTATTGATTAACTTAAGTTTATTACTCTTGATGTGGCTTCTGTCATATTGGTTTTAAAAAGTTGAGCTGAATGCTTTAATTATGTTAGGCCTAACTTCTGCCTTACTAATTTACGAGACAGGATTACATTATTACATCCAAGCAACAACAAATTCTTGAACTTTAGTTCTGCAGATCAGTCGAGACTGCCAGGAATTAGAGCCATTCATCGGTGAACAACTGGCTTCTCTGCTTTTATCTAGAGCCAGACAGTGAACTTATGGTATGCTCCTTGTTTCTTACCTATTTATCATGTTACACGCAGCCTGCAAACACTGCCATCAGCTAGGTTTCGCTTATGCAGTCTTGTAGACGGGTTGGGAAACGCTAAGGTTTATCTTCGGTGGAGTTCGTGGGTTTCATGTGACCTCCACCATTCTTGACTAGGGGAGTTTGTATTAACTTTGTATTAACTTCTAATGATGATTTTTATCTGTGGTTGAAGTATTTTAACTGAAAATAAATAGTAGTGACTGAAAAAAGTAACTTTTAGAAGGATGAACAAGTGGTGCAAAAAATGAGGGAGAGATGCATGCGCGAGACAGAAATAAGAGGAATAGGGCACGTGATGCGCTCGTGAGCCCTGACTTATCCTTAAAGCGAGAGTGGAGAAACTGTTTCAAAAAGCCAGGTGTTTGTATTAGCTTTTCTAAGCAAAAAACTGAAGGAGAAGCCAATACGAACAAGGTCTACAAGGAATTAGCATGTTTGTATTAGCTTCTCTAAGCAAAAGATAAAAGAAGTCAATACAAACAGGACCTATAAGGGATTAGCACCCACCTATAGACCGTACAAAATACTAATGTAAACAATTTCTATGGGTATCTAGTGATTTGCTTTTAGCTGTTATTCCTGCCTAATAACTATTTAGTGTTCATGGAACATGCACAGCACATTTATAGCATCACATCACATTTGTTTAGCAATTGGAACAAAGTCCACAGACCAATGCTATTATGTGCATGCAAGATCCTGGTGAAGGAAGTGCGTTTTAAAATCTAGTCCATAATGTGCACAAAGAAATAGGCCACAGACTTTGTTGAAGGGTGCGCTACATGCAAAACTCGATACATTGCCCTTTTCCAATGGAGCATGATTGTGGAAAGAGCTGAAAGAATAATGTAAAAGAAAAAAACAATAGCTCGTGTTGGCTAGGAGTTAATAACGAGACAGTAAGTACGCAAGATTAGATTGGAATGACTGAGGTACTAAGCATCCAGGCTCACATGTTTAGAGGATTTATCTTGGTTTTCCTTTCTTTTTTTTCTTTTTTTTTGCACTATATGGCATTTTGACTATTTATTTCTGATACACATATTTATTTTTTTACTGATGCCATGTGGACTCCACTTTTATTTTCACTTGTCAATTGCTCATTCCAATCAGTTAAACAGCTGGGGATTCCGGTGTAGTAGATGGAGCTGGAGGAGTATCAGCATGGCCCTAACTCTCAGCCCAAGGACAGACATGGTAGAAAAGCAGCTTCCAAAGATATGGAAGTGAGCCATGGGGAAGTTGGAAGTTCAATGGCGATTCTTACTCTGACCGTGCCATCCTGGACGTGTGGAGGTGCGTGGCTATGTCACAAGTGGTCGAACAGTTGATTATGAGATTATCCATCAGTAGATCGGAAATTTATTGAACAATCTATGGATAACACATTTCTCATCTAGAACTCAATCAGATATCGTGAGGCAAAAGAAGAATACACAAACAGGTCATTTTGTTTGACCAAATACGAACTGGCGGTATGGGTATACTGACTGGACGTGATCTGGTCGGACATATCATAAACTGGTATATGATCTGGCCATATGGAGATATGGACTGGTCATAAAGAGTTGTAAACCGATCGTGAATGACACGACCTGATTGCGTATCATATTGCATAAGCTTCGTCCAAATAATATTTGTGTATACTTGAGGGTTGATATGTCATATTAGAAACCGCTACAGTCTATTGATAGAAAAGATGTTTACAGGTCACAACTAAGAGTATATGAACCTACAGGATTACACATTTAATGGGTTGGAACAGTTAAGATCCGATTGAAGGTTCTCCAAATCTCTACTTGTGTTGGATAAGGATCCGGTCAGAAGTTCTCCGAGTGGGGATACGATCTTTACTCGTGTTGGATAATGATCCGATCAGAAGCTCTATATAAAGGGATACCTTGGGCTATGGGTCTGTGTGAACAAGACAGATAGATTACACCACCCGCCGAAACCCTAACCACCATCTCTCACGGCCCCTACTATGCATGTTGGTGCTAGCACATCGGTGCATGGCGTTCCATCCTTGGATGTGTGGACTTCGATAGAGGTGATGCTGCAACTGCAACGCTGATCGGGATGATCCCGAGAAGAAGTCAATCGGTCGTGGAGATCAACTATGCTAGAGGACGACTGGCTTCTGAGAATCACTTTCCAAATGTGTTAGACGATCGACCACTTTCACTACATCGACGCGCGCTACGTTGAACCGGACCGTTTCAACTCTCCTTTTGCTACACTGTGCGTGTAGTAGTAATGATCCATGATCTTTTATTCGTATGGTTTTCTGGTTTACGCGGTAGAAAATTTTAATTTACACTAGTAGAGTCTATCCGCATCCCAATAATATGGCAATTCACTGATATCTGAAATTCAGGGTCCTCCAAAAGCTTGAGTTACTCCAAAAGCTTAAATTTATAGAGGCAATATGGTACCACTCATGCTTCCAACATTCTTTCAGAAGAGAAAAGCAGGCACGAGGCTTCTGAATCTCAAGCATACAACACACTACCATATGCGTGATGCATCTCAAGCAGGCAACACTGTTCAACCACACATTGGGTTGTTTTTTTAGGCTGGCTTATATCTTTTAGGTGCGGCTTTTAAATATGCCTTATTATTTTAATAAATAGTGATTGTTGAAATAAATCGAAACTAAAAACCGACCGAAAAGTAAAAAATAACGGAAATATCCATAGAAAGCAAGCCAAAGGATATGTTTCCTTAAACCAATACAACAGCAGAGAATTCTCTTGCATGAGATGATATCAATTAGCCTAGTGGCTAGGGAGAGAGTAGAGAAAGTGACAGTTTTGACCCATTACTACTGTCGATAGACATCTGAAAAACACAAAGGAAATGTGAAGGCAATACTCCATCACCTTCAATTTCGTCGCCGGGTTTCGATTTTTCCATCGCGGAAAGTCAGTCAAGTTTAGCAAATGACAAGATCAGGATCCAAATTTGGGCCCCAACCAGAGATCTGAGAGACGGAGGAATCACCAAAAGAAATTGACGGGGTTGAGGAAGATGCCCAAATCTTTGAAAAGAGTGGATGGGTGTGTATTCACGCCACTGCACTCCGCATGCATCGCCAGGTTTCGATTTGGACCTGAAGAAATGGATATGTGACGGGGATGAGAGGCATCGCATTCACCTCCACAGACACCACTGACCTCAGGAAAGGGAGGCCATCTATTTCAGCCACTGGTTCGACGGCTGGGCACTCGACGTTCAGTCAGATGGGGACCCAAAAGGCACATGGGAGGGCTGGCCCAATGTCTTGGCAAGTCCTTTACTCCAAGGAGTACTGCCAAATTATACAAGTATAATGGTTCAGGTGAGTTCCCTGTTGGATCTACTATGAGCTTTCCAGGATCTTTTTTTTTTGAATGAACAGGCAGAAGAGCTGTCTGATATATCGATAAAGCAGGAGGAAAAAAGGAACAATAAACTCGCTCTGCCGGGAAACTCCACAGACAAGCGGCCACTAGCACCATGCTATATAACTCACACACAGTACACCATGCAGTTAAGGGAAAAAATAGACACATCCCACCTTCCCACACGCTAAAGCTACTAACTGAAAATCAAGCTAGATGTAGAGGACCACAATTGCACGAAGCTTGAGGGAGAAGAATAGAAGCAAAGGTAAGATGAATCACGGCTCAACCACGGTTGAAGAATCATGGTAAGCACCATACACTAGCAGGACAATCAATAGAGAACTTCAAAATGAAAGATGGCGAGGAAGCGGCCCTTCCGTTCAGTTGACGACACGCAAAAGAGCTGATAGGTCTGACACCACTCCCCCCTCCTCCCACACGACTCGCCAATGGTGGCTTGCTTGGTCACGAGACCGAATCCGAACTACTGAAACACGAGGCCTCTAAACCAGTGTTTCTACTCAGGACGACAGCTCAAACGGCGGGGCACCCAACTCTTTGGGCCTCTTCAAACAATTGGCCCGGTACTCAAGGCGAGGGTTCCCCAACAATAACAACAAGGCTAGGCCTTGACCACAAGCCCGCCGGAGAGCGGAGCAGCAGACGGCTGAGAGGTAGGGGGGTTGCTTTAGGTCTGGCGGCGAGGAAAGACTCCTGGCAACAGTGAATATCGGTGGAATCCGTGCCTTCCGCGAGCAGGCCGATCGGCGGAGGACTCCCGAGTGACGACAAATGAAGGTAAAGGAGAGGATGTAGAAAACCCCGGGAACGACAGGGAGGAAGACTCCTGGGTGGGGACAACGGTGGGATACAATTCTGGTAGTGGGGTTGACTCCTGGGTGACGGCGAACAACGATAGATGATCGGAGACGCTAAGGGGTGATGGAGACTGAAGGAAAGCCGGGGACAGTTGGAGAGGCCTAGCGCTGGCGGTGGCTGTAGAAGACAGGCGGGGATTGGGTGCTTCCTTTGCTGGCGGCTGGCTCACATTCAGATCCAGTGACGCCCTCTCCGTGACACGGTTCGGCTGGGTCAAGACAGGGGCGATGTCGAGGCCTCGCCGTCGATGTTGTTGATTCTCCGTGGCCGGTGCCGCGGTATGCCTAATCTCGCACAGAGACCGACGAGCATAAGCATCGCCACCGCCGTTCTTGATCTCCTTGAGCTTGTACTCCTTGAACTTAACAGGGGCCTTGTAGAAGTCGAGCGGGTTGAAGGCGTCGCTGGGGTACTTCTTCTCGACGTCCTTCATACACGATGCGTCGGCCGGGCAGGAAGTCGCGCCAGCCAAGCAGCAACAGGAAGACGGCGGCGGCATGCTCTTCTTCTTCGGATCCGCAACAAGAAGAATGTGAAGTAGCACCGCCAGCGTGAAGTCGCATCGCCAAGCAAAGAATAGGAAGACGACGATGTCATGCTCTTCTTCTTCAGATCTGGCGGTGCCACGACAAGATCTGGCTGGATAGGAGGCCGTCAGTGGGCCCGTCCCAGTGACGTGCTCGCGTCCATTTCGCGCTGCATGCTTCGCCGCGCTTGTCGTAGATCTAAAAATGATTCTTCACCGGCAAAAAAAAGGATAAGAGAGGCCCCAGATCTGGAACGATGGGGGGAGAGGAAGAAAAAATGGAGGGAAGCTGCAGCTGGGGGACCTGCCGCCGTCGCCGTGCCGACAGCAAGGGGGGGGGGCATCAGTGGAGGACGCCTTTGGCGGCGCATGCTGAGTCGCCCGAGGGAGCGGCTCAAGAGGCCCAAGGCTTGTGTGAATTCAGCTATGGAGCTCTTTTTTCCAGGATCATACCAAACAACTTCTTACTGAAAATAGCACTGCTAATCATCATGATAGTAACAGTAATATTAACCTCGGAGAAGTAACAACACTCCTAGAACTAATCATCATGACAGTAACAGTAATGTTAACCTCGGAGAAGTAACAACATTCCTAGAATAAGCTGCTTATTAATATTGGAAGTACAACTCTTTAAGTTTGCAAGTGGAACATAGCAGGATTAACTCTCTGGTCACGCCTCTTGAACAGAATTTCATGCAATGTCCTTCTACTTACAATGTAGAAAGTTGTACCATTGCATAAAGGTCTACTACCCTCCATTGCTAATTTGCTATCATCAACAGTACATTGTGGAACCAAAACATAACAATATACAGAATATGGCCAAAAGAAGCACGTGTAACACTGCACAACAAGAATCTAATAATTGAAGGCCCTACATTAATGGCATTAGTATTCCGCCAAACAATGAGTTGGCATGTATACCAAAATGTAGTAGTTAATACCAAAAGTCGATATCATATGACATAATTATCAGACAGTGGATAACTTTGAGCTACACTTGATCTATGTGCTTTTGTTCCAGGTCACAAAACTAGGAAGAGCTGCAGAAACATACAGAACAGGCCAGCCTAAAGCTGAGGGCTATGAGCTCCCTATGTTCAGAAGTCAACTGAACCCACTGACGCAATTCCAGTGCTTAGGCTTCTTGATTCCTGCCTGCTCACGTAGTTGTCACAGCTGTTGCCGAGCCTCCTCGCAGGAGCTGAGCTCAAGAGCTCAATGCCCTGCTTGCCCATCTGTTGCACCTCCTGCAGCGAAAGTATCTTTATGCAGGACACACTGTTCACAAATTCCCTGCATATTACAAGCCCGGTGGATGTAAGAACACATAAACAGTAAAGACGGATGCTCAGGAACTTATTAGGATTGTTAAAACTTACTGCCATGGATCATCACCAACTAGAAGGACATCATCCTCTCGGTCAACAAATACAAGCTGCCAGCCTGATCTCGAAGGGTCTTCCAACTGGCCCTCAAGGCCAAATAGGCGCCCTACCTCACTACGAAGTTCATGATAGCTGCTAAATCTAGTGATGTCAAGCAACCTTACAACGGTTCCAGCTTTGTAAACCTATAGGGCATAATTTTGTCAATTCAAAGTGCTTCAGCGAAAAGAAGTGAAAAGGAAGCAACTGTGTTGATTAATGGTGCATCAGGTGGACAAGTCAATTCACTCACCTTCACGAAGGTTGCAGGCGATCGATTTACTTGATAAGAATTCTCTGAACATGGAACATATCCCGATTCATCTAAGCAACTTGGATCGGGATCTAAGCAACTTGGACTAGTTAGTGCTTGATTCAAGGGGAAATCATTTTGAGAAGGGCTCAGGAAATTGGTGGTGGAAAATGGTATTGTGCTTGAACCATTGTCATTCTGAAGGCCTGGAATGCCACCTTGCATCAAAAGTGACTGAGAGTCTATATTAACACCAAACAAAAGGTGATTTTGAGGATCAGAGCTCCCAGCTTGATCCACCAAGCACTCTCTTCCAGGTAACGGTGCTAATACAGAGCTTTGAGGGATATTAGGATGCGCCAAATCCAACTGTTCTATCTGGGACGAAATAACATGAGGTCTAGAAGGGATCACAGACTCCACTGCTACTCGCTTAGATGACCATGGGTCAGAGACAGGTACGGGGGTGGTTCTTGGCACAGCTGGGAGGGTTGAAGGTGCTTCTGAATGGAATGGTCTCAATGTGTTATGCATGGACGGGACATGTGATGGAGAGAGAGAGCTGATATTTGTGTCTGGAAAGTTCTGCTGCTGTGAGAATGCTGAAACTGTATGCAATGCGGAAGGTGAAGAGTCAGTGGCGGATGAAAGCTGAGAAAAAGCCGACAATGCATTTGGTACGGACTGAAAGTTGGGTAAGTGCTTCTGTTGTTGCATGTGTTGATGCTGAGGTGTTTGCACACACTGTGACTGCTTCTGGTAGTGTGATTCTTGCTGCTGCTGCTGTGGCTGCAGCTGTGGCTTCTGTTCATTAAATGACTGGCAGTGTTGAAACTGTTGCTGGAGGTACTCAGGCTGAGTATGGCCTTGGATTGTGTTTTCATTGATGTTTTGGTGGTACATCTGCTGAAACTGAGGCTGTACTTGCTGCAGAATCTGACTCGATAGAAAAGCAGATCTACCAACAATGTTATGAGGTTGCTGGAACTGCAGTACTGCAGGTGATACTTGCTTCGTGGTGTTCTGTAAAGCTGCTGCCGCTATTGTTGGGTACATGTCAGGTTGCAGACCAAGTAGGGAAGTATCCAACCTTGGCTGCATCCAAGGACTCATACCAAGTCCGCCAAAATTCAATGACTGGAAACCTGGGCTTGCACCATCTCGAAGCCACATAAGAGAAGAGGTCAAGTCATCCTCCTTTCCACCTGCAAAAACCATTAGAGCAAATGCATTAACAAGTGAATTGATCAACATTGTACACTGCTATGGCTTGAAGGCATTGGCTAAGGATGCAATCGTAACTTGTACCATATAAGGAAGGCAAGCCTGTTGGCCATGGACGCTTTAGTCTGAGAGGAAAAGGAGATGGATACATTGGGAAAGTTGTCAGAGGCTCAATCTCCCAAAGAGACACCCTTGGCTGCCTTTCTCCAGCAGTTGACTCATCCCATCCAACCTGCATGGTTCAAAGAAAAAGATTACATGCTTAATTTTCAAGCATGTCATAGCCAAGGCAGCATATGTCTAAAACACACCATCTAATTGAAAACTAGACTAGGATGCGGGTGAAGAAGTGTGAAAGTACATGTAGAGGTTTATAGACAAACAGATATTTGTTTGTTTCAAGATATACCTTTACAGAACGCCAGTGCGAGTTCGGCCAACGAACAGGATCAAGATCACTTATTCCTGTAATTGTCCCCATGTATCTGCAAGTAAGAGCACTTGACCAATTTAGACCACTTATATCATGTAAGTTAGTTTGAAAACATGCAGCTCATTATGACAGATGAGAAAACCAGATAGATATATATAGATTATATACAAAGCACCAACACAAAGAACCTGATATTAAGGGCATCAAATGACTTATCTACATCCTATACCGGGGGCAAGTGAAATCACAACAAGAATAAAGTATGATGCAATGCCCACACAACAAAATTATAAGAGATAAACACAGGTTTGACATACCGCCTAACACTAGATTCTTCTGTCTCGAAAAGCATCCGGAAACGCATGCCCACAGATATGCAGGTATGGTACACAGCTTTTACGTACTTAGCCAGTGGTATGACAAAATCTGAAGGGCTTGCTCTGCAAAACACATGGGAAAAGTTGAGTATTTGAGAGGAAAATGATCAGATATATGTAAGAAATTGTTCTACCTTGGATTGTAGAAAATAGTAAACCGGCTATTTGTTGATGCAGCATGAGCAGCTGCAGCAAGCAGACCTATATGTATGCTATCACTAGACAATACTGAAGATGGCATAACTGTTTGTGGCCTATTTGCCCGGCGAATTCCCAGAAGCAGCTGATTGTTGTCATTCCTGATCAACCAAAGACATACATGAATATATCAATACAATCAGCAGAAAAAATCTCCGCTGGAACAATAAGGTTAAGAAGGAGAGCACTGAGCGATTGTTCTGAAAAAATTGAAAGAGCAGATATACCAGATAAAAAGGACAGAGTCTCCAGCAACCAGTCTCTTCGCACTTACAAAGATGCTCCAACCTGTCGTCAGAAGATGCCGCTTTGGTTGGCCTGCACCAAGAATTTGATATTGCAAGTTCATTTTCATCATACTGGTTTCTGAAACTTTTATGAGTTGTATAATACAAAGCTGCATGAAACGAGGGTATGATACAAGGCCGTATGCACTACCAAAAGTCCCAAAAATAAGAACCAACAAAAGTGCTAGAAAATAACTAACCTCGAAAGATATGACGGAATTTCCACTCATTGCCATGAAGGTCATTTGCAATCAACTCCTGTGCTGGAGGCTGCTGAGTGAAATCCTACAGAATTGTCAAAGGAACATTTAGAACCACAAATGGTTAAGTTCACTTGATCTGAAGAAGAAACATGTCTGTCCAAAAGATGCAGCAGACAATTGCTGTTCAACAACACATACCAGCGGAGGAAACACTTTCTCTGCTGCTCGGCGGGGAACAGAGAATCCACCATGTGTACTTGTGTCACTTGCAGTTAATGTTTTGCAAAAATAATTCGTTGGTTGTTTGCTGGCAGTGCCTAATTCAGCAGGTAGAAATGGGTCCTTGAGCTCTTGCTGCAAAGAAAACTATGAAAGATAACATAAGCTTCTTAGATACAAACAGAAGCATACAAATAGATGGCGGTAGGTAGGAAATCCTGTATTACCGGGCTGAGTGGCTGTAGCGTCATCTGTGCATAGACCTCATCTGTCTCTGCATCGGCCTGAAGGAAGAAATACAGCAAAGCTAATGAGACACAAGGGATATTACTTGGTTTTTAAACAAATGTGCTATATAGTTCCAGACTTACGTGCATGGTCACATTATGTAGTTGGCATATAAGCTGCGGAGGCAGGTTAGGATAGTTTGGGATCTGGGACTCCATTTCCTTGTTTGTTGACACGGCTACCTATGGTAGAAATTTATGCAAGTTCATTAACACCTCAAAAAATCTTTAGTTCAGGCAGAACCATTTAAGATCTGACGATGGAACACTGCAAGATATCGAATTGAACAGAAAATTCGCAATATTTACAGAACTGACAGAAATTCTGCGACATTTCAGTCTAATCTTTGTAGCAACCTGTAGTGAGAGGAAGAAGAATAACCTGCTCACTGTGACCTTGAGGAAAATACACCACCCGACTACCAACCGCAGGCAACAAAACAAGAGGCCCGGCACAAGCATGCCACAACTCAGAATTAAGGCACTTCTGCTCTTCTGCTACTGAAAAGGAAAAATCATTTGAGCAGAAGACATAGCAAATATAAAGTTCATTTAACAGCAGTAGCTCTAGGAATCATCTTATAAAAGTATCCTTTCCAAGTTCATAACATGATTTCTACATCTTATAAACAATACAGTTTCTGCATATTTCTGGGGGTGATTTTGCCAAGAAAATCTGCACTAATAAATATCACACACTAATTTGTTCGTTGACATGTAAATGAGCAGACTAGTAAGAATCAAAATTTTAAAACAATTGCATCATGTGTATTATTGCAATAGCTGAACAGTTTTGTTGTTAAAAGCAGAAAAAATCACTCAAATGAAGAATAAATTAATAGCTTGCCACATTGGATTAATTTGGATCACTAGCTTGCCACATTGGATTAATTTGGATCACTTAACTACATAGAAATTTAAAGCACGAGAAGCAAGCAACCTAGCTAATTTATCCTACGCACTTACACTACCAATGGAAGAGGAGAGTTTTTTTTTTCTCGAACACGCAGGAGAGCTGCGTATCATTGCATTAAGAAGGGGAAAAAGTCCATACAGAAGAACTTTACAGACTCAAAACACAGAGAGTATTGATGAGCAAAAATTCGGTACAAACCGTCAACTGAAATGCCAAGATGAGATGACATACCTTCCGGCGACCCCGCCTGGTCCGGGAGGCCACCGCCAGCCGACGGTGAGAGCTTCATTCTTCCCACCACCACTCGGCCAACTCGACAACTGATCTAGAAGGTAACACAAGAGTGCACGAAATGGAAGAGAAAACGAGAGAAGAAGCCCCTTCTTTCTACACCAAATCGCGAGCCCTTCCAAACATGCGCGTGGTCTGAAGCAAGCAACCCAGCGCCATCGCTTTCTCGTCCCCCCAAACTGGCCAAACCTCTCGCTCTGCGCGACCAGCCACCCCCAAAGGCGCAATCTTTTCGATCCAAGAAGTCGAGATTTTACATCACGGCGCGAACCACTCGATCCAAGAACCCCAGTTTCACCTCCAAGAGCTGCGAAGCTTGCAGAGAGTCGCGGTCTTGAGGAGCAGGAAGGGGCGGAAATGCGCAAAGGCGCCGACTTCGCAAAGAAACGCGCCGGAACAGCGAAGCCTTCTCGATTGAAGAACGCGCAGCCTCAGATCTCGCTGCCACGAGCTCCAAAGGGACAGCTCCCAACCCCGAAGGTCCCAGCCCTCGCTCCACGGCAGATCCGACCGCCGCCGCCGCCGCCGCCGCCGGAGGGGGCGACTAGGAGCATGCTACTGCTACTACTGCTCCTTGCTTATAGTTTGCCGCTTGTGCTTGCAACTTCGCTCCTACTACCAGGAGTAGTAGGGAGATAGAGAGGTCTACTTCTCACTCCTCACTTCTTGCTTCTCTTGGTCGCTTCTCCTTCTGCGCCTTGTGCAGCTGCTCCTATGCAGTTCTTGGGCGCTCCTCTTTTGCTTCTCCCTCTCCTCTCCTCTCTCTCTCTCTCTCCTGCCTTTTAAACCAACTTTCCTCTGCGCAGCGTGCTTCTGGTAAGTTTTTGCACCTCTTTTTTTTACTGCCCGTGGAACGTATGTACGCGCACGTACGCATGTACACGGCTACAAGACCACGTGGTTCTTGACATTCGATGCATCATAATTACAGGTAATATACACGAGGAGGTGAGAGGAAAGAGTTCTTTCTACTACCTTGTACACCGCCTTTTCCGTGGCCTGGTTGACATGGATCTGCTGCCGTATATAACCACGTTGTTTTTTTAGGTTATGTCTTGATGGATTTTAGTTATAGATGATTTTTATCAAGGTTTTAGAGATAATAGCGGTTTGTAGAGATGCTGACGTAGACATCGTATATTGTTTTAAGCTCAGAAAGTCATTCGAAAAATACATTTTAAAAAATCATTTTATTTATTTTAACTTTTAGAGAAACTAAAACCAAAAGTTAAAAATAAGGAACACGAATGGTATGGAATCGAAACCTGTTGAAAAAAGGTGACACTTCCATATTCTCAGTCATGGTCATCTAGTGGGCTTCTTCATTTCATAGATCCCCATGATTCTGCCTTTTTTTACTTGTGTTTATTCAGGACCGGTCCAGGATTTTAGGGCCTGGCGAAACTAGAATAGAGCCAAGATAAATATCTAAATATAAATCTACATACATATATATATATATATATCTAATTTTACCAACAAACACTTAAAATACGTTATGTATTAAAGAAAATTCATATCAAAGAGTTTATAGATATTACCTTAAAATTTCTTCGATATTTCTAGATGCGAAGTCATTTATAGATAGTATAATTAGTAACTACAAATAACAATTAACAAAGCACTAATTATTGAGACGACTTTGAGAAGTTGCGATTGCGGCCATGGATGATCGATACCGCATGCGAGCACAAAGATGCGCCTAGCTACGTCCTCATCCCATCGCTCCAATCTTCTTTTAAAATTCAAAGCAACTCCCATCCTCCTACCGATCAAGCATCTCCATCTTGCCGCATCGGGCTCCTAGCCAATCGGTCTTAGCTAGTGTACAATACCAAGCAAGGCCATGATCACATCACATCTGCGGTTTGGGCGCGCTAGCGATGCGGCCGTCGACCCGTCGTCGCGGCGTCGATCTCGCCGGGCCAAGCTCGCACCATGAGTCGTCCTCGAGTGCGCGTCGTCGTTCTGTGTATATTTATGATGCATGCGACATGCGGCAGATGAGCGAGTGCGAGAATGCGAGCGCAGACCTTCTGCATTGGGCGGCGGCGGCGGCGGGCAATGGGTCCGGTCATGCAACCTCGGCGGCTCGGCGGACGGCGGCGGCGTCCGGCGTGAATGCGTGATGGTGCTGACGTGCTGACGTGCTGTGGAGGCCGGAGGTCCTAGTCCCTGCCTCCCTGGGTAATGAGCAGACGAGCAGTCAAGATTCAAGAAGATGAGAAGTCGACTCTCGAGCCGGATCTGGTTTCTTGAAGAAGTCGAGCAGTCGAGCCGGATATCAAGGCGGAGTCCTGAAGCATGCATATACAATGTGTATGGCTATGGGGGCCCCTGGGTTTTGGGGGCCTAGGGCGGCCGCCCCGCTCGCCCCCCAGGGCCGGGCCTGTGTTTATTCATCCTGGTTAGCGCTTTATTATTATCTTCTAGCTGTTTATTGCAAATTGATGGTGTGGTCAAACCAACATGTGACATATGTCGTATGTGGTGATATATTTCTTGTCAAAGTGCAGTTAGACTCTTGGAAACTAGTCTAGCCCATCTATTTTTTAATTTCTAAAAGTTATTTTTTAATTTTTTATAGTAACTAATTTTTAAATAAAATATCATTTTAAGACGTGATTTACAAGTTGATTGTAGCACACACTATCATAACTTCATTTATATCGGATAAAACCGTACACGATTTTATGTTACTCCGTATTCTTTTACATAAATAACACAAAAATTATAAGACACAGCTAAAAACTATATACCAAGGTAAAAAATAATATGCCCCTACCTAGACTCGAACCTATTTGCAACATAACAGTGTACAGTAACAGTCCTTCCCATGTAGCGCAAGAAGTGTTGCGGGAAACATTTCAAGCGTTTCAACAAGTTTTAAATTTAATTTGAAGCACTAGCTATCCCAAGGGGGAAAAGTACCCCCTATCCCTATCACATACGTACAGTACGTACGTATAGATACGGAGAGTACCGTACAATGGCCAAGGGTACGTACGTGTCTGGTTCTTCTCTCTCATAGGAAAAAAAAGAGAAACTAGCCCCCGATGAACGAATTAATTAATTACGGTTTTGCTATTGCACAATCGACTAAATTTTTTTATCTCTTAATCACCTAAAGTTGCACTCTCAGTCACCTAAAGTTGCAGTGTGCTAATTAACTCCCTCATGTAATTGCACTCTTAGTCACCTAAAGTTGCAGTGTAAAAAAGTGACTGAAGATGAAGAGAAAAAACAATCATGTGCAATAGTTACTCCCATTAATTATTACTCCTATGCAAATCAGAAACCCTCTTCCATGCAGATTAATTAATTATCACTTATCCATGTACATATGAAAGATGCGAAATCTCCAAACTGTTCATACGGAGCGCTGTTCATCAACGGCGACGAAGGACGACCACGGAGCCTGCGTCACTAAATTTTTCCTACTATATATGCACTGCACGTTCACACAAAGGCATGGCTTGAGTACTGACCACCCCACGATCCAAGCTTATCACCATCGCCGACATAAATTTAAGTCAAGATCAGATGGTACCCTGCTACTTCAATTAAGTCAAGATCATCTAGCCTATTACAAGTTTCATGACCAAAGTTTGTAAGAGATCTCTCCGTATTATTTTGAGCGCGTCTTTGTTGAGTTAGGGCTTTTAAGAAGTTAGTTGGGGGCATGAAACTTGATCAACCATACATAGCTTCTAATGTCGAGTTCACATCACAGGGCTAGCTGGTCCAGCTTAGACAAAAGGAGATTTTTTTATAACAAAGATACTTTGACATGTTTGGTACAACTTCTGCTCCTAGCTTCTCATTCAGATTTCGTGAAACTGCACCAAATATATAGCTTCTCAAAATGATCCGATTCTACTTATCACGATGAGCTGTCTTAAAAATGAATTAACATAGAGAAGCAATTTTTCCGTGGATTCTCGTGGGAAGCTAACCATACTCCGCCACCACCTTTAACCCTAAGCTCCACCGCTGCCCTGTGCTAGGTTTGCTCGCCTCTCCCTCCCCGGACTCCCTCATCGCCGATCTCGTAAGCCGTGGTTGCCGAGCTCCCTCGTCGGTGGTCCCACAATCTGCCACCGCCGTTCTCACTGGCCTTCTCTTTGTGCCATGCAAGCTGGTGCCTAGATCTGGTATTTGGATAGGAGAAAATGAATGGTGTCTTTGTATAAACTTAACAAAATCTAGAAATGTCTTATGCATATTGTTTTTGTGTATGCAAATGTAGCACATAGCAGCCCAAAGATGATGATTCTTGTGATATCTGTGTTTTGGATTACTTCGAAATCTCAGGGAATGGTCTTTTAGACTTGAGCTTGATAACTAGCTCATGAGAAAATATCTTAATGCATGTATATGAGTAATGGCAATGAATGCGTGATTATGCTACTGCTTCTTATTTTTCTCGATGAAGTTATGGTCTTGATTTGGAATTTTTTTTAAAAAAAAAAGCCTTTTGCAGGGTTTGTATTGCTAGCTGTTTACCCTATTCCATGCTTTGTGAGTTTTTGTTTATCAGCCATAATTCATGATCCTGTTCAACGTTGTCTAAAATCTGAACTTTGAAGCTGATGCCAGTGTACGATGCAGCTGTTGTAATTTCTTCTTTTGTTTCAGTAATTCAAGATATGTATCGTACAGATGTATAGTGATAAGATGATCTTTGCAGTGACTGAAGTGATACTTCACATAGTGTCGTATTATTCAGTAAAATGTTTTAAATGGGAAATTTGTGAAGTGCTCCAACTTTTGGGCATGATGTATTATGATCTGTAATATGAATTCATGAAATAATACATATGGATCGGATCCAGAATAAATGCAACAATCGGCCATGGATGTACCCTCGAACGCTATTGCCCCCACACCCTTATGTTTCATGAACAATACAAAAAAATACGATACAAATAAAGATAAAATATTACAACTAAGGGTAATATGGTCTATTTTCCTCTGATCACCCTTTTATGTTTTTGAACCAACTTATTAGCTAAATGCTTTTTAGAAACCACTCCAGATTCTTAGATAAGTAAATTCTCAGACAATCCGAAGCAGAAATTGAAAAATAAGAATTTACAGTTCTACCAAACAGACCCTTATTAACATTACCTTAATAATAAATATGGTAACAATGACAATTCCGACGAATTAGTTGGTACATGGATTATAACCCATGCATGAACGGAACAAAAGCGTAAACAAATCCAACGTCGTGGGAAAGACGATAAAAACGCTTACCCTCTCGACGCAATTCTAGCCAACTCTACGGTTCCTAAATTTTCAATTTATGGTTTAGGGTTTCTTTTGAACAAACAAACGAGATGACTTCTCGATCATTTTTTTTCAAAATAGCTTATTGGAACGGTCTTTTCAAAACAACATATCATATTCGATTTATTCGTATGAGCACTTATAATAAAGTCAAAAGATATCACTTACAGCTAAAAGAGAAACTCACACACGTTCCAGATGGCGATCCCAATGTCAAGAAGCGTCTTGGCATCCGGAACATACATACACGATCGATCTATTGCTAGGAGCTTTGGATTCCACTCGGACAATGACCTGACCGACGCCCCCCACTCACTGTGTTCCCCGCCCTTGCAGCGAAACACCCCCCCTAGACCTCAAAAGGCCCTTCAGCTAGGTCCATCCCTAATAAGCCAACAAGGCATCTATCGCATACGTATGTAGACGAATCCGCTACGCGTACGAAACGAAACACGTAGAAAAACATTCATAAAAACGCTCGGGCAAATCTCTATATATGATAGACATATATGACTTGTCGGTAGGAAATTCGGGGAGAGGCGCGCAATTTGTCAGCGACTACTTATGTGCCTTCAAAATACTTTCGATTTTTAGATGTGGTTTTTAGCTTTTGATTGATTGCAGGAGAGATTGAAAAGGTAAAAGATATTCGTGTTGAGAAGTCATTCCATTTAAAACGGCTCCTGAAGTGATTTATACAAATAAATTATAGAAACCGTATTTAAAAAACTACCCCATCAAACTTGTAACTCCTAAAAACTATAAATCGGAAGCTGTAATGGCATTCGGCACAAGGAAAGAAGTGTGTACAGTGAGCTCGAATGGCTGCCATGTCCTGGTAATTGGGTAGTAGCCTAGTAGGTCATGCACCCCACGTGTACGGCCATGCACGCATACATGCATGTATTTGTTTGTTTGTTTTAACGCAGTACTCGTATGTTAATTAGCCTGCAGATCAGAAAAATTTAATCATATGCCACTCTTATGAGTAGAGTGACAACAGATTTGCCACCCTGACCTGTTGTTAGTGACTCAGGCGGGCTCACATATAAGTGACAGAGTTAATTGGCCAATCTTATGAGTGACAAAAAGTTAAAATCTCCTGCAGATCAAGGAGAAGAATGGTCGTCCTGGTGACTGATTATGGCGATATTTGTAATAATTTAGAAAAGAAGGGAAAAAGGTGTTTTTTTTAAAAAAAACACACTTCTTTTTTTATAGAAATATCCAATCTCACTAAACTCACTAAAAAATTTCCATCTTAATTAATCCTGAGATGGTGACAGCCTGACAGGGCTATACATGTGTTGCAAGCAGTTTTGGTCATCTTTTCTTTTCTTTTTCTTTCTGTGGTACCACACTAGGCAGCCGTCGCCCGAGAAGCATGTGTTGATTGTGACAAGTAGTACGTCACTGCATCTAGTCTTTTTCATGTGTATGAGTGGGCAAAACTGTACAATAAACGTTAGCTATTATTTGGTTTAGAACTTAGGAGGGAAGAACTTAGGAGGGATGAAATGATATTGTTGCTATTTAGCTTCATGGACTAAGCTCTGTGGTTAAGGTCTTCTATACAAGGGACGAGAGTAAAGTATATCGTTGCCCTAAATTTTGCACAAATAAGCAGTGCCAAAATGCTAGAAATATAATCTGGTAAACATTATTTTAATTACTAGATCTTCCGATTTGTTCACCCTGACCTAAGGAATGTGCTATCCATCATAATAGTTCATAGACGGTTATTAATACCGTGATATTTGCACACATCATAATTATCCGTCTTACATATATCTCTATCTTTCCATTCAAGCTTCTTGTAATACTCTCTCTTTTTTCCATTCAGGCTTCTTGTATACAACTGGTGTAGTTTTTCTAACCGCCCCAGTAGTTGTACCTGAATTGCAATAGCTTAGATCCTTGTACATGCTCACAGCAGCAGTTAATTTTTAGGTTCTTTTCCTCCATGAAACGGCACATAGCGGCTACTCCTAGTACACGGCTAGTAGATAGCTAGCTATTGGAAATTTCTGCGAGGACAATGCAATTGCAGCTGCAATAGCTAGGGATGGAAAATGATAAAAGATAATCTGTTTTATTCGATATTTATAGACGAGAAAACATAAATATAGTAAGCAAAATTCGCATTCGAGAATGTTCATATTCGTATTCTAGAATGTTCGTATCTGTATTTGAGAACATTCGTATTCATATTTAAAAATATTCGTATTCGTATTTGAGACTATTTGATTCGTATTCGATCTGTTTCTATCCTTGGCGATCTCCCTAGGGATGATTGTAGGACGTAATTTTTTCGTAGGCAAAAAGTGAAAATTACTTTGCATAATTTCCAACTCTATGCGCTACACTGCTAGCTCGTGTTGACGTGTAGTCACGTTATATAAATTTGTTCTACTGAAATTTGTTACAAAAGTTTTAGAATATTCGCATTCGACCGAATTAAGTACATATCCAATTCAAATTCGTATTCGTTACGATATCCTATTCGTATTCGTATTCGAGAATATTCGAGTTATATTTATATTTATTTTAAAAATAAAATTTTATATTTACTTTTGTTTTAAAAATATAGATTCATATCCATACGTAATACTCTATTAATATTTGCCAAGGATGATGGGACGAGGCAAGGAGCGGATTGTCCAACTGTACCGGTCCCTACCTTAACTACCATTACTGCACATGTGCTGCGTGTGGCCTCATCTCCTTGCCCTTTGTTGTGTCAATGAACAGTATGCTGCTTGCTTGATGTGATCGGGTGGCCGTAGTGGGGCTGTACAATTGACACCAATTGAATCCAGGGAAATAAATTGCCATCAACTAATCACCCAGAAGCGGCACTGTGCACATAGACTGGAAAACAATCCGGTGGCACTTGGACATTAAGGCTGTTTGGCAACAGCTGCGACTTATGACTTTTGATTGAAATATTTGAATTTTAGTTATTTATGGTATAGATTACGAAGAAAGAGATACTCACTTGTGATTTTAGATGGTACAGATGTTGGGCTTTTAATGTATACATCGTTTAACTTGTAGATCTCATATTAAAAAAATACTTTATTTAAAAGTTAGATACTATAATAAAAATAAAAATCGCTAGCTTCGGAGAAAAAGAACGGACCCTAATCATCCTCCACCCGTCCGATGGTAGGATAAACAATCCGTATCGAGGCGACGATAAAACAAATCTATCTATTTTTCTACCGAGCTGGATCTGGACCGTCGATTCTTGATCCGATGGCTTACACACATGCCACTGCATGACTATACAGCAGATCCACATTTCCTCGAAGTGAGCTAACTAGCTCCTCTGAGTCTTACATTGGAACACTGCTGTCTGCTGCAAATGCATCACTCTGAATTCTGATGGCTTGTCGACTAGTCCTTAGATTCTCCTAGGGATCAGCTGCAATATGAGTATACCCAGAAAATGCAACTTTTTATGTTTTGCACTGTGCTGCTGCTCCCTGTGATGCATCATCAGGCACAGTACACGCACGTACTCCTGCGGGTTGTAAAAGACTGACCAGCTCTGCTGATCCGAACCTTCGCACGCATGGGCAGGAGAAGTTGCAAAATCTCCTTGCTGATCAGCATCAGGAGCTGTTGTTTCACTGGATGGATCATGGATGGAGAGGTCCAGAAGATGCCACGTGGGCTGCAGACCAGTCTCACGGTCTGATCAATGGAGATAAGTGCATCACGATGTATGTATGTATGTATGTATGTGTCAATCATGCTTCGTATTGTATTTTATGATCCGAATCCGATCGAATCTAACCACTTCTAGTTGGATCTGATCACTTTTGTTTTTTTTTGACTGCTTGAAGAGTTCGATCAGATTTCTCTCAAATAATATGAACGGATCGGAGATTATGATTATGATCATCGTCATGCTTGTGATGGACTCTGAGCTGACTAGAGTCAACGTGGCTACTCGAGCCACTTCCGACTATAATTCTACACCGCTATCTTCTGAGACTTTTCGAACAAGGTGTTGTTCCCGTCTCCAAGAAGGTTATTGTTTCAATTTTCGATAGGTCTTTATTTTGTCCTCGACTATGACTATATTTTTTTCTCGTCTAGGACTCTTGTTTCTGAGCCTACATATGCACCTCTGTAGTTATACGATTAAAATACACTGAAATTCTCCGTGCTTGCAATCTCTCCTCATATGATGCATTCCGTCTTTGTACGTCTGTGATTTTATCGAAAGAGTTTTTTTTACGTTAAATCTATGTCTCATGTTCTTTCGATCATCTATTTATGTTGTGCGTTTTATAACAACTGCTATCAGAGCTTCAGGTTCGAGTTCAAAGCAGCTAACCAGGGAGGAGACCCCCGGGGCGACCGTTGTGCGGTATCAAGAGTGGCATCCACGGGGTTATCGTTCTTGGCGATTCGACTCACCTCAACTCTGCTTCTGCATCTTGACTCTGACTTGGTGATACGGGGTCGTCCGATCTTCTCGTCGCAGGATCAAGATACTCATGTGCAGCCTCTCAAATTGTAGCGATTCTCTATTGCCAATACAAGAACAAACGCTCTTTAATTCGCAGGATAACACGCGCCGGACTTCATGACCACCAAGCGAAAGCTCTATCGCGCTCCCAATTTCCAGTGAAAAGGTTGAACGATCTCAATTTACAAGAACTCGCAAATTTTTCTATTGAATTTATCTGGCTAACCAAAGATCAAAACTGTGCACAAAAGTATTCATCTCATTGTCTAGCCATGGTCCGTCCATCCTCTACATGGAAAAAAACAAGGATATTATGGCCCTCCTAACCCACAACATACGCGGGTTTGGTCAGTCGCGAGTTGATTCGATCAAGCGTCAAAACCAACTCCAAATCCTGCTAACAAACCAAATTAATCTCTAGTATCCGGATTATCTATTGATGTGCACCAATCTGCATGACCGAAACATGGCTGTGTTTGGCCAACACCATTGTCTGTGCAGCCCGACACCATGCCCTCATGTCGTATTGCGCTATCTCCATCAACGATCTTCCGCCTCGGTAGACCATCATCTTCCATCAAGAAGCTATGTCATCGGCTCTATATATTTTCAGTTGGAGGTGAAGTTCATTGCAATATAGGTCGTTGTGTCTATTATCGGTGACATCCATGCGAGATTAATCATTGACAATTTTTTCAATGATTTGTTATCTACTTCGGGTTACTTCGGCAAGTCCGCATATATAGAGCCTATGGTGGAGTTATAGACTTTTCACATAATTTGAAGTATGCTTAATTGAGGAGACTTTAAAGAAAATATAATGTCAGTTGTGGGGACAATTGAATTTGGTGTCTCGTTCACCATTTGAATATGTTACAATTTGGATCGCTTGCACAACCATCAGGGAGAAGTTTATTGTATTGTCTTGTTTCGCTACGAGACAGATTCGGCTCAAAGTGGAGATTATTGTATTTTGTGATCTGAATCTGGTCCAGTCCGACCACTTCTAGTCGGGTCTAACCACCGCTGGTCTTTTCGACCACTTGAAGAGTCCGATTAGGTTTTGCTTAAGTAATGCGAACTGGTCAAAAGTTATGATTGGGATCATTTTCGTGTCCGTGGTGGACTCTAAACCGACTGGAGTCAACGTGGCTACTCGAGACGCTTCCGACTATAACTCTATACTGTTATCTTTTAAGACTCCGAGCGAGGTGAAGTTCCTATCTCCGAAAATGTTATTGTTTCAATTTTTGATAGGTCTCTATTTTGTCCCCGGCTAGGACTCTGTTTCCTTCTCATCTAGGACTCTTGTTTTCAAGCCTATGTATGTGTACACTTGTAGTCGCACGATTAAGATACACTGAAGTTCTTTATGCTTGTAATATCTTTCCATAGAGTGAATTCTGTCTTCGTGTGTTCATAATTTTTTAAAAGGGTTTTTTACAGTAAATCTATATTTTCCATTCTTTCAATCATATATTTGTGTTGTGCTTTTTATAACACTTCATGTCGACTCTTCTTGTTTCTTGCGTTCGCGACATACGAGGTTTGTTGGTACCTGTCAAACATAGGGACTAATTCAGACATTTTTTCTCACTAATCAACACACTTTCATTCACATACATATCTGTGCCAAGCAAGTCCTAAAAGCTTACCATGCTGTCTTTTTTTTTTTGTATGAAGTTTCCTTCAAACACTATATATCATCAATCTTGTAGAAGAGATGGGTTGTAGAGGGGAAAAAATCATTCTGAACTCATGATTCAGCACTTGCATAGCTGCATCCTACTAACTGTCTCATCCTGAGCTTCAAGAGCTGATGAAGTTTGGCAGCTCAAGGAAAATTGCACAGCAATGGTAGGACACATTAGCTAATAGTACTTAGCAAATTAGCAACTGACAACAAGAATAGTCTTGATGAAGATACCTTCACACACACCCTCCTAGACCACTTAATGAATTGGTGGGGCCATCAAACAAAATTAATGATATGGACCCATGCATGAGAGCAAGGAAGAGAAGAACTGCATGTGGTGGCAAAGCATGACAAGATATAATTTCAATGAGAGGAGAAGCATAATAGTGTCAAAAGTAGTCAAGAAAGGCATCCAATGATGCTTGCTAAGATGGCCTTATTCTTCCTCAAGTTAGGGCAATGGCCTTAGCTTTCCATCCCACTGTCAATCAACAAAGGAAGATTGCGAGGTTAGGTATCAGTAGGATAAAATATGAAGCGAATGGCCAGAAATAGCTACTCCAGGGTTGGTTTATTGAGTAGGGCCATGACCTTAATAACTCTCATGCATTATATTAATTACCAAATTCAGAAAGAGATTCAATCTTTGCATTAATCAGTACAGTCTGGTACCTATTGCAAGTATATATATGTGATGTAGCCATGTAGGTCCTTATTGCAGTAAATACCTGCAGACATGTGCAGATACAGCCTTCTCATGCATTTTTTTGCATTTGCTTGGTTCTATTTCTAGGGCAGCTTCTAGATGGAGTGAAAGGTATTAACGAGCTGCAACTCATCTGCTCATCAAAGAGAAATACTTCAGAATGAGATTCACCTGCCCATGCAGACACACACACAGTATGGTGAAGGTTCACTTCTGAAGCTCATTCAGATCCGCCAGGGCCTCTCTCTGCTGGCTTCATGGTTGCAAATTATGCACAGGAGAAGCAGGCCCATTGATTGAAGAATAAATATTTGAGCAATTAGCATTCTAGGATGACACAATATGTACCAATTTCTTTGAGCAGAAATGCCAGTTCGGAGCTAGGTTAGGTTCTTCAAATTAATGGAGGGGGTCCCTTGGGCCTAACCAACCCAGTACTTCACATAATGCCACTAAACCCTAGTGATGCCTAGGCCTAGGTAGTCCTGCGCATGAAAGCAACAAACCTTGTCAGAGACTGTTGCTGTACAATTCACCATATTCACAAACTAGCTTAGGGGGTACTCTGTTCATGCTTAATTGCATGAGACTCTTGGAATTAGCTTTTCATCGCTAGACCACACCGATTTAATTTTTAAAATAATATATTCCAGTACCAATCCATACCAGTATATTGTTTTGGATTTAATATAATAATACAAGTATATATTTGTTTAATTATATGCACACCAAATATCACTTATAATATTATTCTAAATATGTAGTAGTACTATCAAATATAACATAGTTCAATAGACGATACTATCAATTCCACCGGTATACACGGTATTGACCGGTATCAAAGCTAGTATGAACGGTATTCATTGGTATCGAGCTGATATGATTGGTATTGAGGTCGGTACTGTATGTAGGACTACTTTGTACCGGTTTAAATGATTATACTGGTCGGTATGGCTAGCACCAGTACGATATTGACAACATTGCTATCACATCCTTAATCATGCATCATATATAAGACAAATCTAATTGATCATACTGTATGCATATTCTAAAGTGACATCACATCCTAATGCTACTAAAAAAAGCCTAGCTAAACCTCAATCTAGGTACTCTCTATCTGGGAGGGAATTAACTAATAAGTGGATACCAACTTGTTAACCAGCAGCAAGTGCATATCTAGTAAGGACAACACCCAAATATGATATGCCATGTGGGGCCATCCTTGATGAGAGGTTAACACCAAGACATATAGGCATGTTCTTTTCAGCTACGACTTATGGCTTTTGGCTGAAATTTTTAAATTTTGGCTGCTTACGGTACAGATTACGGAAAGACAGATACTCACTTACAGTTTTGGTTGGTACATATGTTGGGCTTTTAATGTGTATATCGTTTAACTTGTAGACCCCGTCTTGAGAAAATACTCCGTTTGAAAGTTAGGTACTGTAGTAAAAACCAAAAGCCGCCAGCTTGTGAGGTAAAGAAGAGGCCCATATATCTAGGAGGTTCATAATATAAGCTACTACCATGCAAGAGTATTTTGCTTTGCTTTGTGCTGGATTGATCTAGAGCCCAAGAGGGAAATGATGATGATGATTAGGAGGGAATCAATGTTCCCCTTGGGTAGCTAGCTTTTAATCATGGATCAAGTCCCATGCAATGCATGCTTATTGTTAAAGAGAAGGGTATGCATGCATGCCCATGCCATGCCATGTAGTGATGCGTATGTACCTATGCAGAATGCTTGCTAGCTTGCCCCTGTGTTTTACTCCTGTTAGAACCTGTTTCTTGATACCACAACAGCAGGAGGCAACACACACAGAGCAACTTTTGTTCTAAGTAATTAATTAGCTGAGCCCATCACTCTACCACATATTATGCACATGCATTCTTATTCAGAAGTTTGTATACTACATGCATCCTTATCCAGAAGATATCCCTAGCTAGTGTTGAGTATATATACACGGGCGTATATCATGCTGCACTATCGATCGTCCAATATATGCATGTATCGGCTGTTGCTTTCAGTCTGATGTCCCAGGAGCATTTTATTCTACAGCGATCGAGTAGACTCACTGTAGATTATATGATATGTCGTTTAAAGGGTGTAATAATTTGTATTTGAACATGGAATTAAGAGGAAGAAAAAGGAGGCCGAATTGGATCATCCGATCGAATTGCATGGTGTGCGTGTCACGAGGAAATCGATCGCGAATTGGATTGAGAGAGTGACAACGACTAAAGGAGATCTCTACTGGATGACCATGTGCGTTCATGTGTCAAAAAGGGGTTGAAAAAGAAGTCCACGCCCGCCATTGGTGATGTGCTAACCTAGCTTTCACTCCCAATTCGTACTGCAATATAACAAAAGGATATTAAATTTAAGAAAAGTTAATACCATTAAACTGTGCATACCCCTATTAAATAGCTTACTACAACTACTCACTCATTTTTTTAGCATTAAAGTAGGGATATATGGTGGAGGTATTATAATAACTACATATTTGGTCTCCGCAACTGACTTATGATTGGTTCCAACAACAATTAATAGAGATAATAGATTCTATGCCATTAGGGAGTGGTCGATTCAACAATCTGCTATCGGTGAAGGGTCTAGCACTGTATGCCACTCGGTTCAACCGAAATTCCACCATATGCTATTGCCATCAGTTAGGGTACGTTTGCCCCTGGAAAATGACGATTTTGCCTTCAGTTCAAATCTGTCCCTATGATAAAAACTAAATATAGGGCAAATTGGCTTAGCCAAAAATACTATTTTTTTATGTGGATCATTGGGGCGGTGTACAACTCAAATATAAAATTTCATAAACTGAATCTTCCATTTGTTCTATTTTTGAAATTCAAATCCAAAATTAGCTTATTTAAGATATTTTTTAAACCGGTACAAATTCACTGTATAAAATGGAAAATCATATTTTTCATGAGCTATGTGACATCTTAGGATCATGTGAGAGTTTTTTCAAAATTTTTAGACCTCATTTAGTCTCTGTTTGTAAATAGTAGCCTTTATTAGCATTTAAATTAAAAATCTGAAAATTTTCTTTGAACAGTGCCTTGAAATATTTGTCCTAGCTCACTGATATGCTGAACAACACCCCTATAAATTTTCATAATTTTTAAATGTTGTTTGCTATTTTAAATAAATAGGGTCTTCGGTCTTTTCGTAGGGGCATTTTGGTCTTTTTAAAAGATAACGGTCTCTCCTATGCTCAACTAACGGCAGTAGCATATAGTGGAACTAATCTCAAAGTCAGTGACATACAATAGTTAGGTTCTTCGCTGATAGCTGTTTATCGAACCGACATTGATAACACCCTTCGACCTCTAGAGAGCTAATAGAGCAACACTTGGGAGATAACTATGCAATATCAAGGCCCATCCCTGCGCAAGTAAAAGACGATTGGGGGCATGCATGGGCAAAGGCCGAAGATGAAACACTGTGCATATAACTACACCAATGTGGGCTCCAGGTGCATATGTGTAACTAAATGTTGCATATATATATTTAACCTTCTTCTAAATGAAAGCTAGAGTACGTACGACCAACCGTCGTAGCTAGCTAGTCCAATTGGCTGAGTGTTTTAAGGATTGTTTTAGGTTATTTTTTCAGTTAATCAGCGTCTTCTAAGATCTGTTTTGTTTATTTTCTCAGTTAATCACCTGCGTTTTTAGGGTAAATGCGAGTTTTTTTTGTTAACTGGTGATTTATGCGATTCCAACATGTGGCCGGCTACCCTGTCTTTTCTTTTCTTCTATTCTTCTTCTTCTTTCTTTTATTCTTTTTTTTTTTTGCGAGGGATGGCTATGTCTTTCTGCAGGCGTGTTCTTCCACAAACTCTTAGTTTCTTGCCTACTGATCGTGAATTCGTGATCGATAACATAACTCTTAAACAGTATGCTTCACACGTTGAAACAAACAAAACAGTAGGCTCCACAGAATCTGCAACGCGTGATGTATGAACTGTGGCTACCTGCCTACGAAGCGAGCCCACAACTAAAAAGATCTTCCCAAGGGAGTAAAGTAACCAACCCAACCTCGTATCTGGGCTTAGTTCAGGGCCCATGGAAAAAGATCTTCCACGTAGCCTAATCTGGGCTTGGTTCAGGGCCCATGGAAAGTAACCAACCTAACCTCAGCACAGCACACAGCAAAGACCCCTCTCTCTCTCTCTTTTGAAGAAGCACAACATAGCAAAGCATAATCACCACACACATCTTGCACAAGATTTTTCTTCTATTATCAAATGACTCGTTACATAACAACTCACTTGAGGCAAAAAAAAAAGAAAGGGGATCAATATCACAGTGCATTATCAAAACTGGTGCTACCCATTCTACACAAGACACGACATTGGCTGGCTACATGGAGAGAACCGCTGCTGGACAACGGCAACCATCCTTCTCGACGAAAGCACCAGAGGTACAACTAAGGATAGAGAAGCCTAAGGAGCAGTCATCGTTGGTGAAGACTGTAGCAGAACCAACGCTGATGACGGCGATGGGGATAGTGATGGTAGCGCCGCCATTGCAGTGGCAAGCGTCGCCTCTTGCTGCTCCTCTCTATCTTGGATATGATCGCAACTAGCGGCGATGTCGATTCAGAAACCGCAGCAACATGATGCGTCTTCTCCTCCATCTTGGCCATGAACTCTTTCGTCCAGACCATCAAGTTAGCGCACTGTTGCTTGCCATGGATGGCAGAGTAGCAATTGGATCTGATACCAAATATTGTGGTCGGTGGTTAGGTACGGGTTGTTTATTCATTGCTTGATTATGAACGGTGCGACTCATCTCTTTATATAGATGAGGTTAGCCCCTAACAATGTGGAAACTAACATAATCTAATCAACCAATCAACTAAAGATAATATCATATCTATACTATTTAAATATAAAAATATGCATATATCTATTCCTAATATGAAAATATGCATTTAATTATTCCTAATACGAAGATATGTATGTAACTATTCCTATTATAAAGATATGTATCTAACCATTTCTAATCCGATCGCTATAGTACACGCGGTATTGTTCACGTGTTACAGTACACATGGTACTATTCACGTGTTATAATGGACGTCTCGTCAGATCCTAGGCCATGTCAAAAAGCGTAGTAGTACTCACTTTATTCAAGCAGGCAGTATATAAATGTCTGATTTTGAGGTTACATCGTCGATAAGATGAGGAATCAGCAAAAACAAAAAGAAGACGAAAAACGTATGAGGAATTTGACATGGCAAAGGAAAGGGGGAAAATTGGAAAATATGGGCATTTACTGTGATCCATCGTCATGCCCATCTTTGCCTCTCGTGTGAAGGACAATCCCGCATCATCAAATAGATCAAGACATAAGAATCCAACCATATTACCACATAGACCACAGAATTGAAAGACATCAGAAGAGTGGAGCAATTGAGCAATAGAGCAGGGTGCGTGGCTCGAGCGGAGGAAATGAAGCGGGGACTGAGCAGGAGGGGAGGAGGCAGATCGGAGCGCGCTGATTAAGGGGTGACGTGGCCGAGGAATGAGCAGCACTCGGATCGGAGCCGAGCCGGAGATGCGTGGCTGGCTGAGGAGGAGCTGCGATGCGATGGTGGCCGGCCGGGCGGGCGAGGAGCGCGGGCCTCCGCTTGTGCAGGTCTGTGGCCACTGCCACCCCTCCCCCAATCGAAGGACAGGCGGGCCTATACATACCCGGCCACGACAAGAGAGGAGTTCGTCGTCTTCCTCCGCCTCTCCATCTCCAAGAAACCAAGGAAGAGAAGCAGCGGCCGCATCCGTCAGATTACAGCAGCAGCATCGCCTCCTCTTACTCTCTCGGTAACCATCTGCTAATTCACTTCTCTCTGCTGCTGCTGCTTGTTCTATCCATCGACCGTTAATTCTTCCCTGGGATACATAATACACTAGATCGCATCGCATCCTTCCTTTCTCCTTCGTATATAAACAAATTGTAACCACTGTTTTAATCCCCGTCTTTGCCTAACGTCGTGAGATCTATCACCCTTGCCTCCCCTCAGCTAGGTACAAGGACTAGAGGTGGGACATGGCCGACGCAGAGGACATCCAGCCCCTCGTATGCGACAATGGAACCGGCATGGTCAAGGTATTCCTCCCTATCTTCCTACCAGTACCAGTAGTGCAGTGCAAGATCTTGGCCAAATCCAATATCATGATCGGGAGTGATCTGTGTAAAAATCGGCGTGCTCTTGTCAGGCCGGGTTCGCCGGAGACGACGCGCCGAGGGCCGTGTTCCCGAGCATCGTGGGGCGGCCGCGGCACACGGGCGTGATGGTGGGGATGGGGCAGAAGGACGCGTACGTCGGGGACGAGGCGCAGTCCAAGAGGGGCATCCTCACGCTCAAGTACCCCATCGAGCACGGGATCGTCAGCAACTGGGACGACATGGAGAAGATCTGGCACCACACCTTCTACAACGAGCTCCGCGTGGCCCCCGAGGAGCACCCCGTCCTCCTCACCGAGGCGCCCCTCAACCCCAAGGCCAACCGCGAGAAGATGACCCAGATCATGTTCGAGACGTTCAACACCCCCGCCATGTACGTCGCCATCCAGGCCGTCCTCTCCCTGTACGCCAGTGGCCGCACGACAGGTTGCGCTCATCACCTGTTCACCCAGCTCCGATCCATATATATTTGCCGCCGCGGTTGATGCATGTGCCCTGCCTGCTCCATTCATCGTGTTTGCCTCTGTTCTGTGCATGCAGGCATTGTGCTGGACTCCGGTGATGGTGTCAGCCACACCGTCCCCATCTACGAAGGCTACGCGCTCCCCCATGCCATCCTCCGGCTGGACTTGGCCGGGCGTGACCTCACCGACTACCTCATGAAGATCCTGACGGAGCGTGGCTACTCCTTCACCACCACCGCGGAGCGTGAAATCGTGAGGGACGTGAAGGAGAAGCTCTCCTACATCGCCCTGGACTTCGACCAGGAGATGGAGACCGCGAAGACGAGCTCTTCCGTGGAGAAGAGCTACGAGCTTCCCGACGGGCAGGTCATCACCATTGGCGCCGAGCGTTTCCGCTGCCCGGAGGTCCTCTTCCAGCCATCCTTCATCGGGATGGAAGCCGCGGGGATCCACGAGACCACCTACAACTCCATCATGAAGTGCGACGTGGATATCAGGAAGGACCTGTACGGCAACATCGTCCTCAGCGGTGGCACCACCATGTTCCCGGGCATCGCTGACAGGATGAGCAAGGAGATCACTGCTCTGGCTCCTAGCAGCATGAAGATCAAGGTGGTGGCTCCCCCGGAGAGGAAGTACAGCGTCTGGATTGGAGGCTCCATCCTGGCATCCCTCAGCACCTTCCAGCAGGTGAGCAGCTCCACGCCACCATCGATCGATACCGGTGTATCATCCATTCGCACCTGTTCGCGCGTTGATCTCTATCGATTTGCTTACTGTTCGGTCTGCTTGTCCTTGCTTGCTTGCAGATGTGGATTGCAAAGGCGGAGTACGACGAGGCTGGCCCGTCCATCGTGCACCGGAAGTGCTTCTAATTCTCCTTCAGACAGACACAAGAAAGCGGGCCAAGAGGTCTCCCGCGTTTTTGTTTCCGTTTCTTCGTTTGCTTGGGGGCATGTCTCCGGCGGCCATATATGCCATGTCTTTCTTTGCTTCGTTCTTTCTCCCATTTGGAGACTGTAATCCCTATTTCTTCTACCTATGCATCTCGCTCGTGATTAATTGTGGACAACTATGTTTGATTCATTCGGATTCGATCTATGGCTAGCGACAGTACTAAAAGTCTGAAATGATTGATCGTTCCGGGGGGGAACCTTGTCATGGAAATTAATCTGATCAGATGAATACCATGTTATGATGTGAGGACTCAGTCCCAGGTGTTACACAAGATTTCACGAGGGGATTACTCCTTGAACAGAAGAGCAATTTTATTTAGTAATTTGCTTGATTAACAAGTTGTTGCTGTCATTCTGGAGTTGCATGGAAAACTGGAAATGGAATGACGAAAGGATGATTCCTTGGTTACCCGATTCTCACCACATAACCGAGTACATTACAGTAGCTGAAGGACCACGTGAGAAGGTTCATGATTTTGTTATGATGAGTTATTGTTATTTTGCAAAAGTAAAAATTTGGAATTTGCAATTTGCAGATTTTTCTCGACAACCAGTATAAATGGATGATTTTACAATTTTTGAGTCATAGGATGATTTGGTGACCTAGATCAGTGGTTATAGATTGCATTAGATATGTTATTGCTAATGTAAGTCAAGTTGTAAAGAACTTATGTCCGAAAACGATTTTTTATCTTTGGATGTGTAAGATCGCTTGGAGTCAACCATGGTCAACGGCGAGGATCGGAACTACGCTCATAGAGGAGCCGAGCCCAGAACGATCAAAGATGCTGCGTAAGATGGTGAGCTCAAGCATAACACGAGAAAGGTAGAAAATATTGAAAGAAAATTTGAACGACGGGTTTGCACTATGTGGCTTGGTCGGTCCAAGTGAGGCGTGATCCGGTGAAACCAGAATAGGAGAGACTTGCCGATGTGTGGCAAGCCAGTGGTACAACTACACGTGGCAAATATGGCGATTGCTTACAATAGAAGGAGATGACCGGGTCAAGAAAGAGTATTTTGGCAGTTTGACCAAAATACCGAAAACGGCATTAGAAAAAAATCGTCACACATGGGTGGCACTTCGAAAGACGGTTTAGGTCATGAAGAAACTGGTATGATCAAGATAGATCAAAACTTAAGTCTTAGTGGATTCAGGTTTATGCGCTTTGAAAAACATGCATAAGTGTAATGAGTGAGTTAAAACCCACGTGTGTGGGGTTATCGGCTTTACCCCATTGTGTTTGTAGATTTAACCTGAGATGAAATTGAGCGAGGTCTCAATTGAATTCAGAGCCATAAAGGATAAACCTAATGCATATATTTAGCGAAGTGGAGTGTCGGGTGAAAGTGAATCCGACCTGACCAACGAATGGCTCATATTTGAATAGGTGTTGAGTGAGGGTAAGAGACCGTCCCGAGCTAACGACTATGAATAGCTGGGTGGAGATATATGGAGGTAGAGAAAAAAAAGTTATGTGCTCCAATTTGAGCATCACATCTAAGAAAATACGAAGAACCATTCGCTACAAAAAACAGAGTAGCTATGGGTAAAGTGACACAAACCTGCACAGTGCTATATAAATCATGAATTCACACTTTTCTCCTAGATTAAAAGCCATGAGAACTACATAGGGGTTCTATCTAGTTATGTTGGTGACCATTAAATTTCTATATTAATAATCTAAAATTCTTTGTCGACATAAAATATTTTATTTTCTAGATGATAAGAGGTGAGATTGAACTCATTGGGATGTTGATTCCTGATCATAAAAGTGCATCTTTTCTACTAATGCTTACTGAGTACCTTGTACTCACCCTTATTATTACTCTTCTTTGTTTAGAGGTTAGCCAATCCAAGATTTCAGTTGGTGTAGAGGATGCCTATCCAGAGGAATATTTTACCAAGTGGGAGGGAGCGGGGTTCAAATTACCGGCAGATATTTGACAATTTTTGACGAAAACTGCTTTGATCGGCCAGCACCAGTTATTTCATAAACTGGGCCCAAAACTTTCGACCCAATTTAAAAAGAAATGTGACCCAAACTAGCCCACTACATCACCTCTAATGGATGTCCTAGCTGACGGACTCAACTCTTTCCCCATCTCTCCTGGCAGCTGCTCGCAAGTGACCTCTCTCTTTAGCTCTTCCTCCTCTAATCCTCTCCATTCTCTTCTCAGTTCTCACCCAAATTGGGAGCAGATGGAGGTGCAGGCCTACAGGGCAACCCATCTAGAGCTCCTCCTCTAGCTCTTCCTCAAGCTCCTACGGAGAGACACGTGGGGCAGAGATGGCTATCGGGGGTGGAGCAGAGTTGGGCTCATCAGAGGCTAATTTCGGCGGGCACATGACCATGTTGCTGACATGGGGAATCTCGTGGTGGTGGCGGTGGCCTGGCCCGATGCGGTCCTAGATGGGCTAGCAGAAGCAACACATGTGGTGGCACCAAAGAAAATCGACGGTGGGGAGCTACGGCGATGAGGCTGCCTGGGAGAGGGCAGGAGAAGGTTTAGGAGGCGGAGGTGGCCACGGTGACACTGATGGCGAGGCACGGAGTAGCTGCGAGCAGCGGATCGAGCGCATGATGGTGTGGCCAAAGCATAGCCATGGTGCGGCTTCGGCAATGGCATGTTAGGTAAACTCAGTCACCACCCTGTGAATTCCAATTAAACTCAATCATCGCCCTGTGAATTCCAATTACTAGATTGTCGAAGAATTCACACAATAGCTCATAACTTGCTTGTTGTTGTCTATGAATTTTTCAGTTGATTTTCACCGATTTTATTTGAAATTTTTGGCACAAAAATTATCAAAATTTTCCAAAAATCACTATAATCGGTTCTATCGGTGACCTCCGGTAAAAAATTAAAAGCGGTAATCAAAACCCTGGTAGAGAGTTGATCCTGAGTATCCGTATGAGGTGGATGTCGTATGTGTTATTACTAGTGGGACTAGTACTGTTTTTAATAATATTGTAATATTCAAGCTACTGTGTAGCCCTATTAAAGATTTTTAACCCTACGTGTCAATGATGTTGTAATATTATAGATTTATTTTTAATTATTGTTCTGTTGCAATATTCCGATAAGCTTATTATTATATAAAACAATGTTTGATCATGCGGAGAATACAAAATTCCAAACAAATCAATTCTAGCTCTCGATTGGAATGTCACACTTTTTTTAGGAAACCCTCCCTGACAAAATTGCAGAACCAAAGGGAAATAAAGGCATGCGGCTATCCAAGTCACATACTTTTGTTTGAAGGTAATTGGATCTGGTGGTAATACAGTAGGACGATTAGTGTCGGCATTGCATTCCGAGCGAGGTGAAGATTGTTAGAGATATGATTAGATACTGATTGATATGATTAGATACTGATTGCATTGTATTAGGATAGTTTAGATTATTTCCATACATGCACTCTTTCCTTATATGCCATCCTCGCATGTATATATATCTGCCCGTTGGCCTCATATGAATACAAGCTCTATTCATAACATGGTATCGAGCATACCTAGGGTTGCTCAGTTCGTCGTCCGCACGTCGGCCTCCTCTCTGCACGCCGGCTCCTCTGCTGCACGCCGGCCTCCACTTGCCGCCGCCGGATCGGCGTCGCCCGCCGCCCGCCCCGCCCGCCATCCGCTCGGACCTCCACCTGCCGCCGCCCCGTCGCGGGGTCCAGCTTGCCGTCGCTGGATCGGCGTCGCCCATGCCGCCCTGCGCCCGCCGCCATCCGCCGGCCCTCCTTTGAGCCGCCGCCCTCCGCCGTCGCCGTGGAGGCCGCCGTCGCCGCCCTCCTTTTCTCTTTTTGGTGTAATCTTTCCTTTTTTTCATGTACCGCTCGGTCTCGGTTGTAATATAAAACCGATCGAGAAAAAAAGCGTCGCTCTAACCGCCCGCCGTCCGGTAGCTGTTAGACTTCGTTCCCTTGGTCGCCGTCTTGATCACCGCCTACCAATGGGTCTTGTTGCTCTCCTCGTTGCCGGTGATTTTCGATGGTGTTAATTACACCGACTTCGTCCCACATGCGCATCCATATGCGTGGTCTTCGTCTCTGGGGCATCCTCTCTGGCGATGTCATCTGTCCGCCTTGCCCTACTCCTCCGACGGAACCTCCGCCCCCGACAGCCGACAAAGAAACTACTGATGATGATACGGCCGCCTCGACTACCAAGAGGCTCGGATTTATCTGAGGATCAGCGGCGTCTATACTCGGTGATACGACGATGGCGCCGGGCTGCTGCCCTCATTGCCGATATCCGACCTCGGTTCTCCTCGAGGTTGTGGGACTCTCATCGGCTTTCCGGATGTGGGCTCATCTTCGTCGGCCTTCTGAGCCCTCGGGTGACGCCTTGTACCGTCCGTGGTCCGTCAGAGCATTCTCTTCAGCGGTGATGCTCTTGTTGGCGTTTTTACACTCAGAGCTCTGCTGTTTGGCGTCAGTTGGACTCTCTCCGCACCGCTGGTTGTCGCTCTTGTCCGTGTTGCCTAGCCGCCGGGCCGACACGGAGTTTCGGCGGATCTGAGTTCCTTACTCGCCTTCGTCCTGAGTTCGGCGGCGGCGTGCCCGACTACTTGCACGTCACCCTCGTGTTACTCTCCGGAGGCTCTTCTTGAGATACGCGCGGAGGAGACTACGCTGAGTGGTCTTGATCGATGCCACTCCCTCGTGCTCGCCTCGTCCACCGCTACATCGTCGCTTCACGCTTGATGACATCGCCACCTCCACGGCTACCACGGCGGTGGTGGCCGCCCATCCGGAGGTGGCCGTCCTCACCGCTCCTACTGCGACAAGGCTGGCCACATTGAGTCTCAGTGCTATAAGAAGAAGCGGCATCTTTCACGCCGTTCTTCTACTAGCACTGGTACTCTGCATTGACGTCTGCATCGACTACTCCAGCAGCTTGCTTTCACCGGCGAGATAGCGGACTTGACGTTTACTTGCCGCCTCGTGTTCTCCTCGGCGAGTTCTCGCAGTTACGCTCGATTCTTGAACGAGAAACCACCTCTACACGTCGGTATCTCCCATGGATTCTTGATTACGGAGCATCTTTTCACATGACCTCGATGCTTCCACTGCATCTCGCATTACACCTCTTGATTCTCCTGTTAGTGTTCTCACTGCTGACGGTACCTCTCTTTCTGTCTCTGGCCGAGGTTCTCTTAGCAGCTCATCATTTCATGTTCCTTCTGTTGCTCATGTTCCTCGCCTCACCATGCAGCTTCTTTCTGCTGGACAGATTACTGATTTTGGTTGTCGGGTCATTCTTGATTCTGACTCTTGTTGTGTTCAGGACCGCCACACGGGAGCTCTGGTTGGTTCTGGCCCTCGGCGCCTTGACTCTCGGCGTCTATGGGAGCTTGGTAGCTTCACCTTCCTTCCGCCGCCACCGCCGCCGCCAGCTCTCGCCTCGCCACTTCGCTCTGGCTCTTTCCAGCAGTGGCATCACCGTCTTGGCCATATGTGTGGCTCTCGTCTGTCGTCTTTAGTTCGTCGTGGTCTTCTGGGGTCTGTCTCAGGAGACGTGTCTTTGGATTGTCAGGGCTGTAAGTTAGGCAAACAACTTCAGCTTCCTTATCCTCATAGTGAGTCAGTATCTCAGCGTCCATTTGATCTTGTTCATTCAGATGTTTGGGGTCCGGCTCCCTTCGTTTCGAAAGGGGGCCATCGTTATTATATCATATTTATAGATGATTTTTCTCGCCACACTTGGATATATTTCATGTCTTCTCGTAGTGAGGTCCTGTCTATCTATAAACAATTTGCCACTATGATTATACGCAGCTCTCCACTCCTATTCGTGTTTTTGGCGACTCTGTGGCGAGTACCTCTCTCATCACTGCGCAGCTTCCTTGCTGAGCGGGCACTCTCCTTCGATTCTCTGTCACGGTGCTCATGCTCAGAATGGTGTTGCTGAGCGTAAGCATCGTCACCTCCTTGAGTCGGCTCGTACATTGATGATTGCCGCCTCTGTTCCACCTCACTTTTGGGCCGAGGTCGTTTCCACCGCCACCTATCTCGTCAACATCCGACCTTCTTCGCTCTTGAGGTGCAATTCACTTGGCGTCTCGTGGTCTCCTTCCGACTACTCGCCTTCGTTTGTTTGGTGCGTTTGCTACGTTCTTCTCGCCCCTGAACGCGCACAAACTAACCGCTCGATCTGTTGAGTGTGTTTTTCGGGATACGGTCGAGCACAAGGGCTATCGGTCTTTGGGATCTGTTGGTCGACGGATGCGGATCTCTCGGGATGTGACTTTCGACGAGTCTCGTCCCTTCTACCCACGTCCTACCTCTCCTTCGACTTCCTCTGTGGAGTCTCTCGCCTTTGACCTTTCCAGATACACCTATCTCTGTCTTGCCCTCGTCCACCCGTCCCACCGAGTCCACCCGTCCCACCGAGTCCCCACATATTTCTTCGTGGCCTCTCATGGTTGTCGCCTCCTGCGGCTCCTCAGGCTCCCCCCACTACACTAGTCTACACTCGTCGACCTCGTGTTGAGGATCTTCCAGATGAGCCATCTTCTTCTGATGATTCATCTTCTGATGCACCATCTTCCCCTGATGGGTCATCTTCTCCTCCTCGCTACGCTCTCCGCGATCGCCACTCGCTTCGGCCCCACCCGTTTTGCCTTTGCTGGCGCAGCTACTCGTGAGCTTTGTTTCTTCTGGGATCTTGCTACTCACCCCGAGTGGCGCATGCCATGGCCGAGAGATTCTTGCTCTTGAGCGTCTTGGTACTTGGGATCTTGTTCCTTTCCATCTCACTCGTCCCATCACGTGTAAGTGGGTCTATAAGATTAAGACTCGCTCGATGGCTCTCTTGAGCGCTATAAGGCGCGTCTTGTTGCCGTGGTTTCCGGCAAGAGCATGGTCGTGACTACGACGAGACTTTTGCTCCTGTGGCTCACATGACCACTGTTCGCACTCTTCTTTCGGTGGCGTCTGTTCGCCACCGGTGCATTCTCAGCTTGGTGTCAAGAATGCCTTTCTTAATGGCGAGTTGCGTGAGGAGGTCTACATGCATCCGCCACTGGGTATTCTTCACGAGGGCATGGTCATCGCCTTCGCCGCTCTCTCTATGGCCTTAAGCAAGCCCCTCGTGCTTGGTTTGGCGCTTCTCCTCCGTGGTCACCTGCTTTGGTTTTTCAATGAGTGATCATGATCCCGCACTCTTTGTCCACACTTCGTCTCGTGGTGGGACTCTTCTTCTTCGTATGTTGATGATATGATCATTACGGAGATGATTACGAGTACATTGCCTTTGTCAAGGCTCGTCTTAGTGAGCGATTCCTTATGTCGGATCTTGGTCCTCTTCGTTACTTCCTTGGGATTGAGGTTACTTCCACTCCGGATGGTTTCTTTATGTCCCAAGAGAAGTATATTCGGGATCTTCTTGATCGCTAGCTCTCATCGATCGACAGATTGTTGAGACTCCCATGGAGCTCAATGTTCACCTTCGTCCCTCTGATGGTGAGCCTCTTTCTGATCTGACTCGCTATCGTCACCTTGTTGGAAGCCTTGTCTACCTTGCTGTTACTCGTCCGGATATCACTTATCCAGTTCACATTCTGAGTCAGTTCGTTTCTGCTCCCACTCAGGTCCACTCTGACCACCTACTTGAGTTCTGCGATACCTTCGTGGGACTATCTCGTCGTCTCTTCTTTCCACGCTCCACTCGTTCTGACTTGAGCTTATTCGGATGCTACTTGGGCGGTGATCCCTCGATCGTCGGTCTATCTCTGCTTCTCGTGTTTTTCTTGGTGGTTCTCTCATTGCACGGAAGGCGAAGAAACAGATGCGGTGTCCGTTCGAGTCAGAGGTGAGTTGCGAGCCATGGCTCTCTTGACAGCAGAGATTACTTGGCTACGGTGGTTACTTGAGGATTTTGGTGTTTCTGTCACTACACCGATTCCTCTATATATACTAGCCTCATTGGCGCGGCGCCACGCCGCACCAGCCACCGTACGTACCAAAATAAAAGAGGCGATAACTTGTGAGGAGTTTTTGTAAAAAAATCGAAGGCAAAATACGCATTTTCGAAAAGGTAAAGGTATTTTTCGTAAAAATAAGGACACATCACGTAAATAAGCAGGGACCGTCGTAATTTCGAAAACCGCGGAGGCTATCCGCAGCGGAGGGTTAAAACCGGCGGGACCTTTTCGCGAGAACCAAGGACCTGTACGTAATTTCGGAAAAACGCGGGGGCTTTTTCGCAAAACGGCTCCCCAAACCATACCGAAATTCGGCGCCACGCGGCGGGCGGAGCCACCGCGCGGGGCGACGTGGGGGAGCCTCCGCGCGCGGCGTTTCCTCCTGGAGTAATGGCTTAAGATATATAAATAACGGAGTGAGAAATGTATGTAAGGAATGAGAGAGACAAGAATAAAAAAAAGGACACTGACGTATTGTGATTTATGATTGATTGATGAGTAGAAAATTTTGTGAGAGTTTTGGATTTGACAATTAGGAAGGGGCTATGCCTTGCAGACGAGCTAGCCAACCAGGCAGGAAATGATCAGATTATCACGGCCATTTTCCATCTTCAGGCCAAGAAATCAAATTTTTGTTCCAACCAATGGGAACGGTCTCTTGCCTCGGTCGCGTCCCGGTGACAGGACCGTCGCAGCCGCCGGACTGATTTTAGCGTCTCTTCTTTTTAGCTTTGGCTAGTGATTTTTTATTGTGATTTTTGATTTTTAACTGCGGCTGATAAATAGTAACGTTAGTGCAGAAGTTGTTCTGTTCTTTATGGCTATTGATTTTTGTCATTTAGCTGAATAAGCTGCAATACACCAGTATGTTAAAATAAATATGAAAAAAAATGCACGCACGAAAGAAAAACAAGAGCTTTGTCAATAGAGTCGTTCCCTTTGCACAAGGCCACCGCAAATGACATTTCAAATAAACGGGACAGTAAACTACGGGCTTATGACATTGACATCCATTGTAGGGAATAATAATCATACGATGTTACAAGTGTGCGTACAAGCTAGCCTACCACCACGGTGAACGTAACCGTGTGGACGTACGTAGTTGTACATGTGGGGGGAGCATATAAGCGTATTTGGGCGGCACAATAAATCACGCCAACCAGAGCGTCTGCTATCGTCTCACATATCTGATTAATTTGTAAATCACTCGTGTCTTCAGTGGCATGAACCCAAAAGGAGCCAAGATCTGAACCGACGAGGGTGTTTGCGTGATCCATATCATCCTACCCAACGTCAAGTAGAAAGTTATACAACACTATGGTAATAATAATTATCTTTCTTTGTATGATATGGTCGAAACTAAAGATTCATTTCAGAACATGTCATTTGTTCTTCCGCACACGGAACGCACGCTGATGAGATGATGCTATTGCTTGCGCTACGAACACAGTGCTTTGGTAACGCCGACGAGCAGCCTCTCACTGACAGGTGTGCCTCATTTGTGACTAGGGAGGATATGGTATAATAAACTTGCAGAAGCGTAGCCGTGAAGACCCTGGGTAATATTTCATGTCTACAAATTTGCATAAATTCAGTGGAATATTCGGGCTCTTTTTTCCTAGTTTGAACTGGACAATTAAATTAGAATGAGCCTAGCTAAATTGTTACTCTCAATAGAATGGTACAAAAACAATTCCTGAATTCATTGAAATGAAGCATCAGGAAGTTTTATTTCGGTCTTACATCTCGGCAGCCATAAAAAGTACAGGAGATGGATACAAAAATGACCACCTTAAACATTTATCCCTCGAAAGAATGCAACGGCTCGTATACCCTTTTCACCTTCACCGGCACCGGCAGACAGACGCTATGTAAAATTGTGGTCCGCTTCGTCGGTGTGTTAGCCTAGACAGTCACAAAATTCAATCACAGCTACCTACAAATGAATTACCTACAAACCGTGGGCAATGTACAGCACACGCAGTGGACGATCTAGTATACGGCAACAGCAGGACAGCTTCTTGCTTCTGCTCTGTTTGTTGGTGTTTCGTTTGTGCTAGAAAGTGGCGTTCCACAGCGCCTTCTCGCCTTCGGCGCACTTATTGTGCACTTCCCAGATCCTCCCCTCGGAGTTGCATATGCCGCTGCACCTCCAATCAAATGACGCGGCGCAGGTGTTCCCCGCCTGCGCTTTCCATTCGCAATCTGTGATCAAAGACAGGGAAAAGATGTGACTCAATGCAAATATTGCGCACTCTTCTTGTCCATGTACTAGATCCAAGTGTTATTGTTAGAGTATACAGCACAGCACCGGCCCTGTAGCCCGTCCGGCACCGGCTCTATAATCTGTCCAGCACATGCACGCCATACATAGCAACCACCGCTAGATTATGGCATGATTTGTATAGCCTTGATTAGCTGTAATCAGTTAATTATGGTTGGGATCCTAGCAGACGTAAACTGTTGTACAACATGTATATGTACACGGAAACCCAACAATGAGGATTATCTGGATTCTCCCAAAGCCATCTCTGCTTTCATGGTATCAGCCTAACCCATCCTCTTCCCATCTCTTGGCGTCTCGTGCTCCGACCTGCATGGCCAACGAAGCTCCCCACGACGGCGCCACCACCCTTGCGGCTGCCATTGTTGCTGCTCTTCCTCAGGCCACACCTGCCAATCCTGCTTCCGCCCTCTCCACGATCAACGTGCGCACACACATCCCGTTAGCCCTGGAGCTTCACCCTCCAAACTACACACATTAGCGTGAGCTTTTCCTTACCCTTGTGGGCAAGTTCGGTGCCTCATGCCACATTGAAGGCATGGCTGCGCCCAAACCTCCAAATGCGGCTTGGTTGACCGTTGACTACGTCGTACGCTCCCTCCTATATACCTCCATCTCCGAGGAGATTTTAACAATCGTCCTCACGATCGACGCCTCCGCCCACGCCATCTGGAACAGTCTCGAGGGTCTATTTTGGGACAACAAGGCCTCTCGCGCGTTGTCTTTGGAGGCCGAGTTCCGCAATCTCACTCAGGGTGACATGACAATCCTCGCGTATTCTCAACGCCTCAAGTCCTACGCCAACGCCCTTGCCGGCATCGATCAAGCTGCCACCGGTCCCACCCTCATGCTCACTCTCCTCTGTGCGCTCAATGAAAAATTTCGTCATATGGCATCGATCATCAAGACGAAGACACCTCTGCCTACCTTTCTTAAGGCACGGTCGCTTCTCCTCCTTGAGGAGTTCGACCTCAACGTTGCAAAGCCCAGCCATGGTTCTCATCGCCACCACCCCCGCCGGCCACAACTCCCCCGCCAAGGCTCCATCAGCTGCTGGTGCCAACTCCGGGCCTCCATGGCGCAAGAACAAGGGCAAGCCGAAGGGTAAGCATTCCAATGGCTCCAACTCCCACAATGGCGGTCACAGCTCTGGACCTGGCAGCAACTGGAATCGAGGTGTTCCCTTCTTCAATTCTTGGAACGACATGTTCCAAATGTGGCCGGCGTCTGCCGGCTCTCCTGCTCCACTGCCCGGCACCCATGAATCCGTCAACATCCTCGGTTGCGCCCCTGCCCAGGTGTTCTTCGCGCCCCCGCATGCGTCGTTCGTGCCCATGGGCGCGCCAACCGCACTCCGCGGTGCCCTATTCCCGCCGCAGCAGCACCCCAGCGCACCCTCGCCATCGCCATCATGGGATCAGGCATCTCTCATCCAAGCGATGAATGCCATGAACCTCCAAGGCGGCACCCCGGCCACATGGTACACGGACTCCGGTGCATCCTCGCACCTCTCATCGGGACTCTGGAAACCTCAACTCCCACCACTCCCAACCTTCCTCTTCTCAGATCATAAGCATCTCTGCTTTCAGTTATGTTTCGAGAAAGCAATTCAAGTGAGCAAAGCATGATGACCAAATAAACTGAAGTTGGGAACGTATGAGGTAATGAAAGCTTACCAGGTGGAGTACCACAACAAAGTCTGCGGTCGTCAATATGCTCAACATCTAATCCGATGAACCAAGATCCTAATGAAACATCCTCGTTTATATACTTGTGCAGGACATGCCTAGTATAATTGGATTAGCAGCAACAGAGTTAGTTTTGACAAGAATTGTGCAAGATTAAGTGCATGATTACATCTGGGGAAACACGAAAACAGATGCAATCTCACTTGTTTATAGATATGTAGGTTGCTAGATCTTTTGAAATAGCATATAATTGACCAGTAGCATGTCGAAAATACTTGTTTCCTGGTTCGCCGAATTTCCAGTGCTCAGGCTCAAAGTATCTCACACCCCTGGAAAAAAGCACTAACAGGTCTTAACAACTTTGAGAAGCAAGAGAAAGAGAGATCCATAAAATGTACTTACTTTTCAGATAGGACAGGTCCAGATTTCATGCATCCAATATATACTCTGGGCCTCAATGCATGTTTGGATAAAATTTGTCCAAGTGTTGCTGCAAATGCAAACCTTTGATGTTACAAAGAATCAATTCCCTAAAAGCAAGCCCTTTTCGCATGCAACGATGCAAAGATGTTTTGCCAAAATTTGCCGAATGTTATCCTATGAAGTATTTGAGTACTATTTGACACCTTGGCTAACACTTCTATACATACAAAGTGTACACTGATGATGGTCATCTGGGAATCAATGAGGAGTGTTGAATGCAGACATGACAGCTGCAGGCACATATGATCGCTTTGCTCCTAACTTAAGATCAATGAAGGGCATAAAGAACATGGAGATTTACCTATGTTTACATGCACGTCATCATCAACCTTCACATAAAAGTCTGCATCCCATAACGAAACAGCTGTGGCAAAGTAAGTCTTGGTTTTGCCAGATAGCGCAAGGTATCCTTCAACATGATCCTGCATAAAGTTGCAACCACAGTAAACAGGGAGGCAAAACAGCATTCCCGGTGAAACTCAGAACAACAATCACATCGTCACTCCCATGTGAAATTAATAGGCATTTAAGCAACAAGCAACTTACTATCCTCATGAAATCCCCATGCTTTCTGTCCTCTGCTTCAATTGCTCTATCAACAATTCCACCTGATATAGCACTGCAAAACACGTGGAGAATGAGGTTATGCCTGTTGCCATTAACAGATAACAAAATGAAGAACAAGGAAACATGACTAACAAGAAATTCACAATTTAACATTGATTGTCAGCATAGAATTAACTGACCATGTCAGATAAAGATTATTTTAACAATATTATCTTTCAGCAAATATCTTGTATAAAGCAATGGTTAGAAAGGAGAAAGCTATGGCTACGTTTCTTCAAAACCCACTGTGCTACAGCCTTATCTCGCAGATGAGCAAAGCAAACAAATGACCCTTCAAAATCAGTGTGACTGAAATTCATGCTCTTGAACTAATTTTTCCTCAAAATTTGTGACATTAGTCACCATTTCAGGGTCGTTTTTCCAAAGATCCTCAATTGCACTCACCCACTTAGTAAGTCATTTAGCTGTAGTGGACAGAAATTACCTTTGGAAGCATCGCTCAGCTGCAATAGAATTTGAGGTTGTATATAATATTTTCTTGTTTTTCAAGGGTAAAGTGGAATGAAACAACTATTGAAAGTATACAGTTGCAATTGGAAAAAATTGCGACAAAAGAAAAGAACTATGTGCAAATTATGATAGGTTATTTTCATGAATCATGATTGAAGAAATAAATAAATCCAAAACTTCTTAATATTCAAATAGCATATCATAGATACACATAAAGTCTATCCGCATCATACCTGTGGCCAATGACAAAGCGAATTATGACCCCCTTCTCTTCTTCAAGTTTTTTCCTTTTTTTCACCTATTTTTCATTACATTACATTATTATTAGTTATTCAGAGAGTGCCAATACGAGGAATACTCTAAACCAAGTGAGATTAGTGAAGTTTAATGTCAACAACCTTGAGGCATCCAGGTGTAACGTATGGAATCTCTTCTCTTGCGACTGCTAAAGGCAGTATTGATGCCTATCACCATAAGGTACTTTCGCCTCCCAATCGACTCAGAAACTTTAAACTCTTCTGCAACAGGGGAACCATTGAGCAAGGATTCTTGCAGAGCTCTTGCAGCTGAGAGTTCTGTCTCTAAGCTTGCTATTGTTTTATCTAGTGCTCTACATTCAAAAATGCCAATCATAAGTTTTGAAAAGGAAAAAAGATACTTTCAATAATGGAAAAATATGTTATGCTCAAGAAAGACAAGGTCAGTACATACTGTACGTCATGATGAGTATCTTGAACCGGTAACATATCTTTGTAATCTTGTTCTTGAACCTGGTAACACATGATAATCAAACAAGGTATCAACAATGACTCCGTACACAGCATTCTAGTAGACAGAGCGAATTGACTTTTATAACACTGGCTTGTTGTGGTGGCTACTGTACAAGAATTAAACTACAACTCTACAACTGTGAAATACTTCGAGAAATTAATGGGGGGAGAAATACACTACCTTTTTAGAACCACACTCTCCAGCAACTAGCATGTTGCTTTCCTCTCCATTTCCATTTGGTCGAGCAATCTCATTTGCCTCAGGTAGTGTCCACATTCTGGACCAAACCATCGGGTTAATGTAAGAATCATTTGGTAAACTTACAAGTCGGATAGCATTACAATGAAAAAAGACTAGTTGAATTTGGGATAATGGAACTAGATGTCCATAAATTGTGGTTATACTGCAGCAATAGGAGACCACTAAAGGGTACAAATATTCAATGTTGGATGAGGATACATCACCTAGCAATAACTCGTCTCAACAATTACATCTCGATTCTGCGAAGGATCATTTGTACTCGGTCCCAATTGGTAAAGAAAAATGGCCCAATGTGGCAATCCACAAAATTCTCAAATCATGGAGCCTTAAACACTCCAAGTTCGATATCTCTTTCTTTTTTTCTAAGTTATTCTACCGTTCATGTCTCTCCCCTTTTTCTGCTTGATTCTTTATTAATTTCAGATATTCCCTCACTTAGACATAATAATTAGTGACTAACTCATGTACTAAAATGGTTCCAGATATTCCCTCACTTACACATAATAATTAGTGACTAACTCATGGTATTACAATGACAAATACAACTGTCTAAAAAAATGACAAATACAACAGTCGCATGCAAGAGAACTATTTGTCGAATCAATATAGCTAGTATTATAGTGCATGTTAAAGATCATATAATACAAAAACAAAGACATGATAAAAAAACATTTTATATAAACACTTTAACGAAGCATATTGATATGTTTTATTATATGTACACAAATTGAGCCCACCTTATTCATGCTTCATAGATCAAAGCTGCGACACAATTACTCATCATTGGGTCCAATAACTTAATACATTAGACTTCATCTAAACCCTAAAAATTAAATCAACCCCTTATTCCAACCCAAAGAAGTTGCATGTTGTCCCATAAAACCCATCCACTTCATACATGGCGCCATGGCCATTGCCATCGCCAAGGTTGTAGCCATAGCCCGCGCTAAGGTTAAGGTTATTGTAGCCAAAGCCATGGTTGAAATGCGGAGGAGGCAGTGGCATAATCGGAGCGAAAGGCAGCGCCGGTGCAAGCGCATGGCCGACGTCGTTGCCGCCCATCCACATCATCTTCGTGTCCATGACCGCCTCATGGCTGCCGCCGGTGCCATCAGCCGTGCACGCGAGGCCGCCGGCGCCGCTTCCGGTGCACTGCATCATTGTCACCTCGGCGATGATCTCGTGGGCGCGCTCCGCCGCCTCGGCCTGGATCCTCTCCAGCGCGGAGAGCAAGGGCACGAGGTCCGGCAGCTCCAAGAGCTGCACGTCGGCGTTGGTCAAGACGCCGGCCGCGAGGCGCTCGTCGAGCACGGCCCTCCTCCTGCGCGCCTCCTCCTCGAGCGCGGCCTTCCTGCGCGCCTCCTCCTCGATGGCCTTGGTCAGGTGTTCCTCCTGGCGGTTGAACTCGTACACGACGGCAGGGTGCGTTGCCGCCTCCGCCGCCGCAGAGGAGGGGTCGAGGAAGCGGTCGATGACGGCGTTCACGGAGGGGTGGCCGAAGGAATGGGGCTTCCCGGCGGGGGAGAACACGAGGAGCGCGACGTGCGCGCCGCAGAGCTCGGAGAGCTCGCTGGCCTTCTTGAAGAGGCCGGAGCGGCGCTTGGAGAAGCAGACCTGCCGCGCGTCCTGGTTCTCGATGCGCTTGATCGGGATCTTCTGCCGCCCCTGCGTCAGCTTCCTCCTCCCGGCCTCGCCGCCCCTCTCCGCCGCCTTCGTCATGGCCGACGCCGAACGCTCTGCTTATCTCGATCTACACGTACGCGTCGGAATGATCGAGCAATGGCGAGTGCATATATATATGGAGAGGTCTCTCTTCTCTCTCTTTCTACGTGGCACGTACAATGTACGTGTATATATTTATATAGACAGAGCGAGATGCATGTAAGGAAGGGAAGCGATAAGTATCAAAAAAGGATACTGACGTATTGTGATTTGGGATTGATTGATGAGTAGACAATTTTGTGGGAGTTTTTGGTCTGTCAATTAGGAAGGCGCTATGCCTTGGAGACGAGCTAGCTATCCAGGCAGGGAATGATCAGATTATCACGGCCATTTTCCATCTTTAGGACAAGAAATCAAAATTCTGTTCCGACGAATGGGAATAAACAGACTACAAGCTACACAACCTGTTTGCATGAAATCAGCGTTCTTAATTTGATCATGCGGAGAATACAAAATTCCAAACACATCAATTCTAGCTCTTGATTGGAATGTCACAATTTTTTAGGAAACCCTCCCTGACAAAATTGCAGAACCAAAGGGAAGTAAAGGCATGCGGCTATCCAAGTCACAGACTTTTGTTTGAAGGTAATTGGATTTGCGCTGCCCGGCCCCTCGTAAGCCCCAGGAAGTGCGGCACGCCGCCGTGTCCCTGCTGCTCCGCCGCCGCGGTGACCGACGGCGGGGTGGGGGGCGGAGGGACGGACGGACGGGGGCAGGAGGCACCCCGCTGCCGCCGCTGAGCGGTGGGAGCGGGCGACGATCCTGGAGTCTCGGAGCCGCGCGAGCGCGCCGGGGCGGAGGAACCGGTGGAGGCGCTCTGTTGACACTAATTTATTTTCTTATTATGGGTAACAAAATATATCTTGTAACAGCCGACATGCATATATTAGGATAGCTCCTGAGTCAAAATATCACTTGGTTAGTCGGTTTGATTAGTCGGTTTGTACTGGCTATAAAAGGACCTGTGGTCCTCTTCCTTTCTCTGGTATGAGTGTAAGCCAGGGCTTTGTCCAGAAAAGCTTGTAAGTGTTATGTTTGTCCGGAGGTGGACGGAGTGAGAGATGTATGTAAGGAATGAGAGAGACAAGAATAAAAAAAAAAGGACACTGACGTATTGTGATTTATGATTGATTGATGAGTAGAAAATTTTGTGAGAGTTTTGGATTTGCCAATTAGGATGGGGCTATGCCTTGGAGACGAGCTAGCCAACCAGGCAGGAAATGATCAGATTATCAGGGCCATTTTCCATCTTCAGGACAAGAAATCAAATTTTTGTTCCAACGAATGGGAACGGTCTCTTGCCTCGGTCACGTCCCGGTGACAGGACCGTCGCAGCCGCCGTACTGATTTCAGCGTCTCTTCTTTTTAGCTTTGACCATTGATTTTTGGTTGTGATTTTTGACTTTTAAGTGTGGCTGATGAATAGTAACGTTGGTGCAAAGGCTGTTCTGTTCTTTATGGCTATTGATTTTTGTCATTTTACTGAATAAGCTGCAATACACCGTAATGACGTTTCAAATAAACGGGACAGTAAACTACGAGCTTATGACATTGACATCCACTGTAGGGAATAATAATCATACGATGTTACAAGTGTGCGTATAAGCTAGCCTACCACCACGGCGAACGTAACTGTGTGGGCGTATGTAGTCGTACATGTGGGGGAGCGTACAAGCGTATTTGGGCGGCACAATAAATCACGCCAACCAAAGCGTCTGCTATCACCTCACGTACCTGATTAATTTGTAAATCACTCGTGTCTTCAGTGGCATGAACCCAAAAGGAGCCATGATCTGAACCGACGAGGGTGTTTGCGTGATCCATGTCGCCCTGCCCAACGTCAAGTAGGAAGTTATGCAACAACATGGTGGCAATAATTATCTTCCTTTATGTGACGTGGTCAAAACTGAAGATTCATTTCAGAATACGTCATTTGTTCTTCCACACACCAAACGCACGCTGATGAGATGATGCTATTGCTTGCGCTAAGAACACAGTGCTTTGGTAACGCCGACGAGCAGCCTCTCACTGACTGGTGTGCCTCATTTGTGACTAGGGAGGATGTAGTATAATAAACTTGCAGAAGCGTAGCCGTGAAGACCCTGGGTAATATTTCATGGCTACAAATTTGCATAAATTCAGTGGAATATTCGGGCTCTTTTTTCCTAGTTTGAACTGGACAATTAAATTAGAATGAGCCTAAATTGTTACTCTCAATAGAATGGTAAAAAAAACAATTCCTGAATTCATTGAAATGAAGCATCAGGAAGTTTTATTTCGGTCTTACATCTCGGCAGCCATAAAAGTACAGGAGATGGATACAAAAATGACCACCTTAAACATTTTATCCCTCGAAAGAATGCAACGGCTCGTATACCCTTTTCACCTTCACCGGCACCGGCAGACAGACGCTATGTAAAATTGTGGTCCGCTTCGTCGGTGTGTTAGCCTAGACAGTCACAAAACTCAATCACAGCTACCTACAAATGAATTACCTACAAACCGTGGGCAATGTACAGCACACGCAGTGGACGATCTAGTATACAGCAACAGCAGGACAGCTTCTTGCTTCTGCTCTGTTTGTTGGTGTTTCGTTTGTGCTAGAAAGTGGCGTTCCACAGCGCCTTCTCGCCTTCGGCGCACTTATTGTGCACTTCCCAGATCCTCCCCTCGGAGTTGCATATGCCGCTGCACCTCCAATCAAATGACGCGGCGCAGGTGTTCCCCGCCTGCGCTTTCCATTCGCAATCTGTGATCAAAGACAGGGAAAAGATGTGACTCAATGCAAATATTGCGCACTCTTCTTGTCCATGTACTAGATCCAAGTGTTATTGTTAGAGTATACAGCACAGCACCGGCCCTGTAGCCCGTCCGGCACCGGCTCTATAATCTGTCCAGCACATGCACGCCATACATAGCAACCACCGCTAGATTATGGCATGATTTGTATACCCTTGATTAGCTGTAATCTGTTAATTATGGTTGGGATCCTAGCAGACGTAAACTGTTGTACAACATGTATATGTACACGGAAACCCAACAATGAGGATTATCATGGATTCTCCCAAAACCATCTCTGCTTTCATGGTATCAGCCTAACCCATCCTCTTCCCATCTCTTGGCGTCTCGTGCTCCGACCTGCATGGCCAACGAAGCTCCCCACGACGGTGCCGCCGCCCTTGCGGCTGCCATTGTTGCTGCTCTTCCTCAGGCCACACCTGCCAATCCTGCTTCCGCCCTCTCCACGATCAACGTGCGCACACACATCCCGTTAGCCCTGGAGCTTCACCCTCCAAACTACACACATTAGCGTGAGCTTTTCCTTACCCTTGTGGGCAAGTTCGTTGCCTCGTGCTACATTGAAGGCATGGCTGCGCCCAAACCTCCAGATGCGGCTTGGCTGACCGTTGACTACGTCGTATGCTCCCTCCTATACACCTCCATCTCCGAGGAGATTTTAACAATCGTCCTCACGATCGACGCCTCCGCCCACGCCATCTGGAACAGTCTCGAGGGTCTATTTTGGGACAACAAGGCCTCTCGCGCGTTGTCTTTGGAGGCCGAGTTCCGCAGTCTCACTCAGGGTGACATGACGATCCTCGCGTATTCTCAACGCCTCAAGTCCTACGCCAACGCCCTTGCCGGCATCGATCAAGCTGCCACCGATCCCACCCTCATGCTCACTCTCCTCTGTGGGCTCAATGAAAAATTTCGTCATATGGCATCGATCATCAAGACGAAGACACCTCTGCCTACCTTTCTTGAGGCACGGTCGCTTCTCCTCCTTGAGGAGTTCGACCTCAACATTGCGAAGCCCAGCCATGGCTCTCATCGCCACCACCCCCGCCGGCCACAACTCCCCCGCCAAGGTTCCATCAGCTGCTGGTGCCAACTCTGGGCCTCCATGGCGCAAGAACAAGGGCAAGCCGAAGGGTAAGCATTCCGGCGGCTCCAACTCCCACAATGGCGGTCACAGCTCTAGACTGGCAAAGAATCGGCCGAGGTGTTCCTTCTTCAATTCTTGGAGCGACACGTTCCAGATGTGGCCGGCGTCTGCCGGCTCTCCTGCTCCACTGCCCGGCACCCATGAATCCGCCAACATCCTCGGTTGTGCCCCTACCCAGGCGTTCTTCGCGCCCCCGCATGCGTCGTTCGTGCCCATGGGCGCGCCAACCGCACTCTGTGGTGCCCTATTCCCGCCGCAGCAGCACCCCAGCGCACCCTCGCCATCGCCATCATGGGATCAGGCATCTCTCATCCAAGCAATGAATGCCATGAACCTCCAAGGCGGTGCCCCGGCCACATGGTACATGGCCTCCGGTGCATCCTCGCACCTCTCATCGGGACTCTGGTAACCTCAACTCCCACCACTCCCAACCTTCCTCTTCTCAGATCATAAGCATCTCTGCTTTCAGTTATGTTTCGAGAAAGCAATTCAAGTGAGCAAAGCATGATGACCAAACAAACTGAAGTTGGGAACATATGAGATAATGAAAGCTTACCTGGTGGAGTACCACAACAAAGTCTGCGGTCGTCAATATGCTCAACATCTAATCCGATGAACCAAGATCCTAATGAAACATCCTCGTTTATATACTTGTGCAGGACATGCCTAGTATAATTGGATTAGCGGCAACAGAATTAGTTTTGACAAGAATTATGCAAGATTAAGTGCATGATTACATCTGGGGAAACACGAAAACAGATGCAATCTCACTTGTTTATAGATATGTAGGTTGCTAGATCTTTTGAAATAGCATATAATTGACCAGTAGCATGTCGAAAATACTTGTTTCCTGGTTCGCCGAATTTCCAGTGCTCAGGCTCAAAGTATCTCACACCCCTGGAGAAAAGCACTAACAGGTCTTAACAACTTTGAGAAGCAAAAGAAAGAGAGATCCATAAAATGTACTTACTTTTCAGATAGGACAGGTCCAGATTTCATGCATCCAATATATACTCTGGGCCTCAATGCATGTTTGGATAAAATTTGTCCAAGTGTTGCTGCAAATGCAAACCTTTGATGTTACAAAGAATCAATTCCTAAAAGCAAGCCCTTTTCGCATGCAACGATGCAAAGATGTTTTGCCAAAATTTGCCGCATGTTATCCTATGAAGTATTTGAGTACTATTTGACACTTTGGCTAACACTTTTATACATACAAAGTGTACACTGATGATGGTCATCTGGGAATCAATGAGTGTTGAATACAGACATGACAGCTGCAGGCACATATGATCGCTTTGCTCCTAACTTAAGATCAATGAAGGGCATAAAGAACATGGAGATTTACCTATGTTTACATGCACGTCATCATCAACCTTCACATAAAAGTCTGCATCCCATAACGAAACAGCTGTGGCAAAGTAAGTCTTGGTTTTGCCAGATAGCGCAAGGTATCCTTCAACATGATCCTGCATAAAGTTGCAACCACAGTAAACAGGGAGGTAAAACAGCATTCCCGGTGAAACTCAGAACAACAATCACATCGTCACTCCCATGTGAAATTAATAGGCATTTAATCAACAAACAGCTTACTATCCTCATGAAATCCCCATGCTTTCTGTCCTCTGCTTCAATTGCTCTATCAACAATTCCACCTGATATAGCACTGCAAAACACGTGGAGAATGAGGTTATGCCTGTTGCCATTAACAGATAACAAAATGAAGAACAAGAAAACATGACTAACAAGAAATTCGCAATTTAACATTGATTGTCAGCATAGAATTAACTGACCATGTCAGATAAAGATTATTTTAACAATATTATCTTTCAGCAAATATCTTGTATAAAGCAATGGTTAGAAAGGAGAAAGCTATGGCTACGTTTCTTCAAAACCCACTGTGTTACAGCCTTATCTCGCAGATGAGCAAAGCAAATAAATGACCCTTCAAAATCAGTGTGACTGAAATTCATGCTCTTGAACTAACTTTTCCTCAAAATTTGTGACATTAGTCACCATTTCAGGGTCGTTTTTCCAAAGATCCTCAATTGCACTCACCCACTTAGTAAGTCATTTAGCTGTAGTGGACAGAAATTACCTTTGGAAGCATCGCTCAGCTGCAATAGAATTTGAGGTTGTATATAATATTTTCTTGTTTTTCAAGGGTAAAGTGGAATGAAACTGATGGATAAGTCTCTGTGTTGCCTGGTGCTTGTGGGGCTGCAGCACATGGTGGTTTTGCTGCCCTTAGAGGACAGCATCTTAGACTAGCACCTTAGCATCTTGACTAGCATCTAGGACAGCATCTTAGGACAAGCATCTTAGCATATGTCTGGCTGGTTAACAGTCTATAAATTTGTATCCCCAACCCCTCAGGTTGGCATGGCATTGTGTGAGAAATAAAACTAGAAAATTGCCCCATCTCCAAGTGTCATCCTCTCGATGATAGTAAGGATCTTGCTATCACCAAGAGCAAGAATCCAGCGACTAACAAGTGGTATCAGAGCGATACTATCCTGTAGCCTGAGCATCTCCTGCTCAATCCCTTCTCTTGCGTCGCTTCCGACCTCGCGGCCCCAACTAGCGGCGGCGGCGGCCCGGCCGCCTCGCCACTCTTCCCCGTTCGAGACGGCGGCGGCTCATCGAGGCAGCCCTCTCTCCTCGCAGCGGTCCCGGTGGCGCGCCATGTCCGCAGATGCAGTCAAGACTTTCGTCGCCTCGAGCACGCGGGCGGCGGAAGCCGAACTCGGCGTGGCGAGAGGAATGCGAGCGGCGGCAGCAGGCCGCGGCGGCGGAAAAAGCGTCAAGGCGGCGGCGGCGGGCGGCGGCGGCAGGCGGAGCGTGAAGCGGCGGCGGCGGCGATGCAGCGCGTCGCAGCGGCGGCGGAGGTCGAGGTTCAGCAACAACAACAACAGCGGCTCCATCTCTGCGATGACAGCGCCAACGCGGACCTTGAGCTGCTGGACAAGGAGGCGGCGCGAGGCGGCGCGCGATGGGCAACCGCGCGCCCCGAGCGCGGGCGGCGGAGACGGCGACGGGCGCGCGGCGCTCTGGAGGAGGCATGCAGCGGCGGCGTGCGGGTCGACGGAGGCGCGGCCTTCACAGCGACGCGCTCTCACCCCGGTTCGATCGTGGTCACCACGAGTACCAGTTGTCGTCGAGGACGTCGGCCCGGCGGCGGTAGCCTACCCTCACCAAGACCAACTACGTCGAGTGGGTCTGCGGTGATGAGGGTAAAGCTCCAGGTGCGGCATATGTGGGATGCAGTCCGACGGCGGCGTCGACTACGACCGGGATCGACGGCGCCGGATGCTCTCATCGCCGCAGCCCCTTGAGAGATGCGCTCGCTACCAACAAGCGGATCGCCAAAGAGGCTTGGGACGCCATCATTGCGAAGACGCATCGGCGCCGACCGCGCCCGCAAGTCTACATTGCGGGCACTACGCGCGGAGGGGAGCACCGCCTTCAAGCCGGTGAGGACGTTGATGACTTTGCTCTCCGTCTCAACACTCTGTTGCACAAGTTGGTGCAGTTCGGCGACGACACCTACGGCGAGGAGAGAGCTGTGGAAAAGCTCTTCCGCTGCGTCCCCGAGAAGTACAAGCAGATGGCCCGCTCGATCGAGTCTCTGCTGGACCTCTCCACGATGACGATCGAGGAGGCGATGGGTCGCCTCAAGGTCGTTGACAACGATGAGCCACAGCGCCTCTCGGGACCCGTCACCATTGGCGGGAAGCTCCTCCTCACTCGGGAACAGGTGGTCACGGCCAAGGTGGCGGGAAGAAGGGAGCCTTCTTCCACGACAGGCGGCCGCATCGTGGCAAGCGCGGCAAGCAGCGCAAAGACGCCTGAGCGGGCGCGAGGGCGTCTTAGAGGTGATGACCGTGGGCGCCAGTGGCGGCGCCCGGCAAGCAAAGCCGACGAGGCGACTCTTGCCACAAGCTGCGGCAAGCACGGTCATTGGGCCAAGGATTGTCGGCGGCACGACGCGGCCAGTCCACGTCGCGCGAAGCGGAGGAGGAGGAGCGGTGGCTCTGCTCATTGCTCATGCGAGCATCGAACTACCTCCGGCAGCCGCCGTGGCGACTCTCCACCTTGACGAGCCAAAAGCACACGCCTCCCTACGGCGGCGGTTCCGAACGACAAGACCGACGGGTGGTGCCTCGACACCGCGCCACCCACCACATGACCGGCGGCGGAGTTCTTCTCCGAGCTCGACTCAGGCGTTCGAGGCACCGTCAAGTTCGGCGACGCCTCCGCCGTGGAGATCAAGGGCGTCGGCTCTGTCGTCTTCGTCGCCAAGACTGGCGAGCACCGGCTGCTCACCGGTGTCTACTACATCCCCGCGTTGAGGAACTCCATCATCAGCTTGGGACAGCTGGATGAGAACGGATCGCGCGTGGAGATCGAGCACGGGGTGCTGCGCGCATCTGGGATCATCGCCGCCGGCTCCTCGTCAAGGTCAACAGGAGCAACCGCCTCTACGTCCTTCACGCGCAGGTGGCGCAACCTCGTGTCTTCGGCCGCCGCGACGACGGCGCTTGGGGTGGCACGGCGTTTGGGCACCTCAACTTTGAGGCCCTAAGGCGGCTCGGCGGCGAGAGATGGTGCGGGCATGCCGCACGTCGACCACATGGAGCGATTCTGCGACACTGCGTCCTCACCAAGCCGCGGCGGCCCCTTCCTCGCCAGGCAAGCTTCCGCGCCAAGGAGAAGCTGGAGCTCGTACACGGTGACCTCTGTGGCCCCGTGACACCGGCTACACCTGGAGGCCGGCGCTACTTCCTCCTCCTCGTCGACGACGTGTCCCGCCACATGTGGGCATCCCTTTCGGCGTCAAAGCGGCCGTGGCGGGCGCCATCAAGCGCCTTCAAGCTGCTGCGGAGGCGGAGCGCGCCGCAGCTTGTCCCACGCACGGACAACGGTGAGTTCACGGCGGCGAGTTTGCGGCGTCTTCGCCGACGAGGATCCATCGTCGCTTCTCGCCCGTACACCCGCGGCGAGCAGGCGTCGTCGGCGCGCAACCGCAACGGTGGTGGCCACCGCGCGCGCCTCCTCAGCGAGAGAGGATGTCGGCATTCTCTTCAGGGGAGCGGTGATGACTGCCGTCCACTTGCTCAACCGTTCCACCAAGGCCCTCGGCGGCAAGGCGCCATACGAGGCTCGCACGGCGCAAGCCGCGGTGAACCACCTCCGTGTCTTGGTGCACGGCCTTCGTCGAGGAGCTCAACCACGCGTCGGCAAGCTCGACGGCCGAGCACGCCGGGGTCTTCGCCGGCTACGCGGGCGCCAGGCCTCCGCGTCCTCGACCTGCGACACGGCGTGCGCATCACGCGTGACGTCGTGTTCGACGAAGGCGAGGCGGGCGTGAGGCAAGATGGTGGATGACGGCTCGACTCGACGACCGGCGATTTCATCATCGACTACGTCCGCCCGAGGCGGCGGAGCCAGCTCGTCTTCACCGAGCTCGCCTACACCACCGCCTCGTTCGCCACCACCTCCGGCGAGTTCTTCACCACCGCCACCTCGGCAAGCCCACGTGCTCGGCGAGTCCACCGCCAAGCCACCGCCACGCCTCGCTCTCCTACACCCAACCTACTCCTTCGTGCTCGCAGCCGGCGGCCTCGGCCCACGACAAGCAACAAGCGGTGGAGTTCGCCGCTCCGTCGTCCAACGACGAGGATCGCGATCGGCGCTACCACGGCGGCGAGCCTCTGCCTCTGCACCATGGACGATCTCCTCGGCGGCGGCCGGTCCCCGAACCGACGCAGCGAGGTCGAGCGGGCTGCGCCTCGCCGGGGCGACGGCGAGCCTCGTTCCTTCGCCAGGCGGAGAGACGCGGCATGGCGTCTGCGCGATGCGAGAGGAGATGGACGCCGTCGGCGAAACAAGACGTGGGGCGGCCGATCTTCCACCCGCCACCACGCCATCTCTCAGTGGGTCTTCAAGCTCAAGAAAGACGAGGTGGAGAGGTGATCAAGCACAAGGCGCGCTCGTGGCACGTGGCCGTCCGGCGAGGAGGAGTCGACTTCGACGATGCCTTGGCGCTGTTGCGGATGGAGTCCGTCGTCTCCTCCTGCCTCGCACCCGGGGGTGGTGCGTCCATCACATGGACGTCAAGTCCGCTTTCCTCAGCGGCGACTTGAAGGAGGAGGTCTCGTCACCACCGCCGGATTCATCATCCCGGCAGGAGAGCAGGTCCTCCGCTGCGCAAGGCCCTCTACGGCTTGCGGCGAGCGCATGAGCTTGAACGCCAAGTGGACTCCACCTCAAGCAAATGGGATTCCAGCAGAGCGCTCACGAGGCCGCGGTCTGCCGGCGGGCAAGGAGGCAATGCCTGGCGATAGGCGCTCACGTCGGCGACCTTGTGATCACCGGTACCAAGGAGGAGGAGATCGAGGCATTCAAGGCGGAGATGAAGGCCACCTTCCAGATGAGCGACCTCGGGCCCCTCTCCTTCTACCTCGGGATCGAGGTCCACCAGGACAGCTCCGGCATCTCTCTTCGCCAGACTGCCTACGCCAAGCGCATCGTGGAGCTGGGCGGCCTCACCGACTGCAACCCAGCCCACACTCCTATGGAGGAGAGGCTGAAGCTGAGTCGTGAGAGTACGGCGGAGGAGGTGGACGCGACGCAGTACCGGCGCATTGTGGGCAGCCTTCGCTACCTTGTCCACACGCGACCGGACTTGGCGTTCGCCGTCGGCTACGTCAGCCGGTTCATGCAGCGACCGACGACGGAGCACCAAAGGTCCGTGAAAGGATCCTCCGCTACGTCGCGGGCACCTCCGACTACGGCTGACTACCCAAGGTGCCCGTGGCGGCAAGACTTCATCTGAATGCAATGACGGCGACCACGCCGGCGACATCGACACGAGCAAGAGCACCAACGGACGTCAGACTTCCTCGGCAAGTGTCCGTCGGTGGCGATCGGTCAGCGGCGGTGGTGGCTTTGTCTAGTCATGCGGCGAGGACGACATCTTAGACTAGCACCTTAGCATCTTGACTAGCATCTAGGACAACATCTTAGGACAAGCATCTTAGCATATGCAGGTCGGTTAACGATCTATAATTTGTATCCCCAACCCTCGGGTTGGCATGGCATTGTGTGAGAAATAAAACTAGAAAATTGCCCCATCTCCAAGTGTCATCCTCTCGATGATAGTAAGGATCTTGCTATCACCAAGAGCAAGAATCCAGCGACTAACAGAAACAACTATTGAAAGTATACAGTTGCAATTGGAAAAAATTGTGAAAAAAGAAAAGAACTATGTGCAAATTATGATAGGTTATTTTCATGAATCATGATTGAAGAAATAAATAAATCCAAAACTTCTTAATATTCAAATAGCATATCATAGATACACATAAAGTCTATCCGCATCATACCTGTGGCCAATGACAAAGCGAATTATGACCCCTTTCTCTTCTTCAAGTTTTTTCCTTTTTTCACCTATTTTTCATTACATTACATTATTATTAGTTATTCAGAGAGTGCCAATACGAGGAATACTCTAAACCAAGTGAGATTAGTGAAGTTTAATGTCAACAACCTTGAGGCATCCAGGTGTAACGTATGGAATCTCTTCTCTTGCGACTGCTAAAGGCAGTATTGATGCCAATCACCATAAGGTACTTTCGCCTCCCAATCGACTCAGAAACTTTGAACTCTTCTGCAACAGGGGAACCATTGAGCAAGGATTCTTGCAGAGCTCTTGCAGCTGAGAGTTCTGTCTCTAAGCTTGCTATTGTTTTATCTAGTGTTCTACATTCAAAAATGCCAATCATAAGTTTTGAGAAGGATAAAAGATACTTTCAATAATGGAAAAATATGTTATGCTCAAGAAAGACAAGGTCAGTACATACTGTACGTCATGATGAGTATCTTGAACCGGTAACATATCTTTGTAATCTTGTTCTTGAACCTGGTAACACATGATAATCAAACAAGGTATCAACAATGACTCCGTACACAGCATTCTAGTAGACAGAGCGAATTGACTTTTATAACACTGGCTTGTTGTGGTGGCTACTGTACAAGAATTAAACTACAACTCTACAACTGTGAAATACTTCGAGAAATTAATGGGGGGAGAAATACACTACCTTTTTAGAACCACACTCTCCAGCAACTAGCATGTTGCTTTCCTCTCCATTTCCATTTGGTCGAGCAATCTCATTTGCCTCAGGTAGTGTCCACATTCTGGACCAAACCATCGGGTCAATGTAAGAATCGTTTGGTAAACTTACAAGTCGGATAGCATTACAATGAAAAAAGACTAGTTGAATTTGGGATAATGGAACTAGATGTCCATAAATTGTGGTTATACTGCAGCAATAGGAGACCACTAAAGGGTACAAATATTAAATGTTGGATGAGGATACATCACCTAGCAATAACTCGTCTCAACAATTACATCTCGATTCTGCGAAGGATCATTTGTACTCGGTCCCAATTGGTAAAGAAAAATGACCCAATGTGGCAATCCACAAAATTCTCAAATCATGGAGCCTAACACTCCAAGTTCGATATCATCAAACTATTACATAAGCAAATTAGCAAAACACACATGAATGGCACAGCAGAATAAAATCACTGCCCACATAATCAAGAAATCCCCAAGGCAAGAATACAAATTCACAGAGGCGCAACAACCTAATCCCCTATGTGCCGTCCCCCAGATGCAGAGGCTCGGCAAACACCATAGATCTCGAGCTACGCCCAGCTCAAACTAACACCGCTTGGAGCTGAGCTCCGCGTACTGAGCTGCAGGTCTCGAATTGAACAACCAGAATACAAAGAGACCAAGAATTGGAGCAGCAGCTGATTGATTACCTGTTCGTGAAGAGCAGCCCAAGGCAGAAGCTCCCCAGGCAGAGCAGGACGGCCCACCTCCTGGACACCCCTCCATCCCCTCCTCCCCCTCCCCCTCTTCTCCAGCTCATGGTTGCCGCTATCCCACCACCTCCTCCTCCTCCTCTCAGTCTCTCACCGCCCAGAGTCCATGGACGGAGGACGAAGGAGGAGTTCTTGACTTGTTGTCCCTGGCCCTCGACGAGTCTGGCAGGCAAGCTCTACCTCACCTCCCCCGACCAAGACCCACGTTAGCAACACGCTCTCCTGGCCGCATTGATTAAACTAAACCCAACCAGCAGAAACTGCGAGGCGATGGTCGGCCGCCTGTACAGACGCATTCACGCACCGAGAAAACAACCGAACTCGTAGAAAGCAGGCAGGCAGAACAAACGCATCGGCATCAAGCACTCGCCGCCGGATCAGGCTTCGGAGATGGCTCAGAATTCCACACCCTTCAGTGGGAGCGCCCCGTTTTTTAATTGCACACTTCGTCTTTTTTTTTTCCGGCGCGGCATTCCACGATGGCTTCACATGCGTTGCCGCCCGCGCGCAGCAGACATAAAGGCCCAACCGCTTCGTTGCGTCGGTGTGGCGTCGCTTTCGGTGGTGGTCCTCCTCCGCGCTCCTGCGCCTGCCTGAGCGTCGGTGGTGGTGCTGTACACGGCCTTCGCAGGAAGGACGGACGGCAGGTAGGAGGACGGAGCGATGGCAGGGTCAAATCACATCTAGCACGACTATGATGGGCTGCGGCCGATGTTTTTACTGCGACGCGTACCTTTTTTTATTTAAGTTTTTTTTTTGAGATATCAGTAGACAGGGGAATATCGATGCGGACATGATTTTACACTCAAAATTTTGTCTGAATGATTTGCTTAAAAAATCATCATATTTATTTCAATTTTTGAATAAACCAAAAACTACAAAGAACACGTCTTAATCTAGTAGAAGCGTGTGTAAATTGCAACCACATAAAGCATTCTACTACTATAGTAGAGAAAGGTAGCATGTATTGCTTTGACCATGGGAGTAGCCTAGGATTAAGAGGTTGTTTATATTGGTTTGGAATTTTAGCTTCTATTTTTAGAAGTTAAAGCTAATATAAACGTCTCAGCTTTTATTAATCGCTTTTATCAGCTTATTACTATTTATCAACAACTACTTTACGTTTTCATATATTGTAATGTACTTTGTATTTTATTATGTCATAATTCTGCAAGTTGCATATCGTTCTGAATATTGTAGTGCATTTCATTGCACCGTCTTTCATACATAATATATTATTATTCATCGATCACTAATATTTATCAGCCGTTTCTATCAGCCAAGAAGATTTCCATGGACTAGCCGGGCCTTGAACATTTGAGTTACCAGCCCTCTCATCCAGCCAATCTTCCCGTTGTCTTTTCACTTGGATTAGCATCCCATAACTAGATCGTATCGAGAAATTTTCCATTCCTTTCATACTGCCACGCCCAAGTGTCTTGCAGGTTCATAGAGCTTAATGGAATGTTTAGAATCAACTCCTTATCCATGTCAACGAAAAAATTTATCAAGGACAGACATCTAAATGCCACCTTCTTGTGGAGGTATCAATAAGCTCGCTAGCCATTTCAAGAGGATGAGATTCCTTTGTACAAACAGGCCGCAGCATCCGGTCCCGGGGAATCCAGTTGTGTTCCCATATACGAGTGTTTTTCCCATCTAAATGCCCGATCCTCCCATAAACTTTGACGTTGTCATGCTCTCCCGCGAAATACAGCCAGTTCTTCTCTACCCATTTTGGTCCTTGACCAAATTTGTCTTATCATGGAACTGATACGAGTTCTGTTTATTTTGGCTTGAGCTTCTGTTTTCTGATTTATTTTTTACTATTTGTAAATTTCGTTTTTTTCTAGTTTTTTTTACTTTTTTGAGCTTTTTTTGCCTGTTCTTTTTCTCGTATTCATTTGCGTTATCCGTAATAGGCTAATCTATTTTTTATTTTTTTTAAATTTAGTTATGCCAAATAAGTCACTATCAGTATAATTTTAATCGGTTACAATATAATTTTAATTATAAACTAATTTATTTTAGTTTAACCAAGCGACACCATTTTTATATAATCCAGTTGGAAGCCTGAAACATCCCATTGAGGTGGTGATCGGTTCGGCTGAAAGCTGAAAGCTTATGGCTGAAAACATCAGTGGTGGTGAAAAAACATCAGAATGGAGAGAGCTTATTTAACATAATTAAATTTAAAAAATTGAAAAATATAAAAATATGTTAGCCCATCACGCACAACGCAAACGAATACGAGAAAAAAAGAACCGACAAAAAGCTCAAAAAAGTTAAAAATTCAGAAAAAAACGAAATTATGAATAGTGCAAAAATAAGCTTAAGCTTTAAGCCATAAGCCATATTGATCACCCCTGAATATGTCAGAATGGCTTGGGCTACGGACTTTATTAGAGCGTCATTTCCCCCTGTTGATAGAGTACGCTAAAACCACCCCTGAACTCTTTTCCAAACTCTATCCTTCGAGCACTTGAATTTTCTGTCTTTTGCGCGCGTAACATCAGTAGTGAGACCGAGGTACATTTCATTCAGTGCCTCATTATGAACATGTACCATTTGTTTGCTCACGTCTCTTAACTCTTGTTTGCACTTTTGCTATAGGGCTAGCTGTTTCGATTTCAGATTCTGACTTCTGGTTTATTTTTTACTATTTATAAATTTTATTTTTTTTAATTTTTAGTTTTTTTTAGCTTTTTTACCAGTTTTTTTCGTATTCGTTTACGTTGTCCATGATGAGCTAGCATATTTCTTCTATTTTTAATTTTTTTTAATTTAATTACGCTAAATAAGTCACATTCAGTTACATTGAAATTTCAGCCGCTATAGTGCAATTTCAGTCATAAGCCACAACTTTTCAGCCCAACCAAGCGGGGGCATATATTGAGGACTTCGAAAAATTGACTAGCTATCCTGACGCTGAACATTATTCTTGGATGGCTCCATTTGCTGCTTCAGCCCCTTCAGTTGTGGCCTTAAGGTGCCGTTCGGTTGGACTAAAATATACTGATTTATGGTTAAAATTATACTGTAGTTAGCTGAAATTACACTATAGCTGATGGTGGCTTATTTGACGTAACTAAATTTTAAAAAAAATTAAAAATAGAAAAAAATAAGTTAGCTCATCACAGACAATGCAAACGAATACGAAAAAAAAGAAGCAGCAAAAAGCTCAAAAAACTAAAAAGTCAGAAAAAGACGAATTGTAGGAATAGTTTAAATAAACCAAAAGTCAGAAACTCAAACCGAAATAAGCGGGACCTAAAAAGAAGCAAACTATCACATGCAAATAGCAAGTGACTTACAACAGGAGCAGCCTTGCAGACTTGCAACCCATACGACCCCACTCCAAACGGCTTCGGCTTCTGGCTTTTCTGGCTTCTAGCTTTTTTTATCCAGAATCCACCTGGAAAAGTGTCGACTTTTTAATTTTGACTTTTTTTTGCTTTTTTTGTTTTTGTTTTTTGTCTATGGCTGACAGGTGGGCCCTATGAATTTTTTGATTTTTGGAATAAAGGAAATTCAAGAAAAAGGTTGTTTGAATAACAAGTGGGTCAATGGTCCATGGACCATGTCCACAAAGGCTAGGTGTCTATGGTGGACTCGGTCTATCAAATAGTGCTTTGGCGGTTGGGGTCCACATGGTAGTGTCTTGGCCTACTATGGACTAAGTCCACGGGGTGTGCGTCTAGGGTTTGGGTTGTGTGGTGCTTACGTGGCTCGGACATGCTGGCGTGGTGGTGGAGGCCACATTGCTCTGAGGTGGCAGATACGGTGATGTGACGTGGCATGGCGCGGTGGTGCTCGGGCTCGATGGTCACCGACGGCAAGGAAGCACTGCGGAGTGCGCGAAGAGGTGCAATGTGGAGACGACAACGTGTTTGGTTCGAACATGATGAAGATGAAAAACTCTAGGTAGAAGACACACATGCCTTGACATGCAGGTCCCGCTGGCAGCGAGAGGGAGAGCGGGCGTGGGCTGTTGGATGACACGTGGTGAAGTGTGGTTAGCTGGGCTTGCGCGATTAAACTCTGTGGTTAAGAAATAGCAATTAAACTCTAACAAATTCAAAAAAATTCCTTGCCTCACAAGGAACCTAAATAAAGCAAGTTTTGATTTAATTGAGGTTTAATTTATGCATATTAAATATTTTTAATTTCTAAAAACTTAAATTAAGTTTTAATTAGTTCAAAAAAATTAAATGGTTATTTTTATTTTAAAAAACTTCATAGAGTCATTGAAAACCAGTATGTTACAGCCCCACGACGGATGAGCAAATGTCAGTTTGCTACGCATGGTTTCTGCACGCCTTTAATGTGCTATAACGTGGTGATCGGTTCTACTGAAAATTTGAAAGCTTATGGTCGAAAACACGTGAATGATCGAGGCTTATTTAACATAATTAAATTTTAAAAATTAAAAATATAAAAAATATGTTAGCCCATCACAGACAACGCAAACGAATACGAGAAAAAAAAGAACCGACAAAAAAGCTAAAAAAAAGTCAAAAATTCAGAAAAAGACGAAATTATGAATAGTGCAAAAGTCTTGGCAGTTATCTGTACTTTCAAACATCTCTTCTGGAAATACTACCTGTATGTTGCTCAAAAACTGCACCTATTCACTGCACATGTGCACTAATGCTACCTTTTATAGGCCTGTTTTTTTGACTTTTGAAATCAGCTTTTAGCTTCTGCTACATACCTAACTTTTAAAGAAGTATTTTCTCAAGATGGAGTCTACAAGTTAAACGATCTATACGTTAAAAGCCCAACATCTATACCAACTAAAATCGCAAGTGAGTATCTGTCTCTCCATAATCTGTACCGTAAACAATCAAAATTCAAAAATTTCAGCCAAAAACCAAAAGCCGCAGTCGAAAAAAACAGACCCTATATGGTTTCTTTGAACGGTTTATGTACAATGAACTGCATTGGCTGGTATTTCTTCCACGTTTTTAACTTGTATATTTCCATCCAGGGCGCCTTTGTCGGAAAAAAATGCTTCATATAGCTCATCCAAACCAAACACAAATACTTAACGAAAGATGCTCTAAAAAAACTAGCGAAAGATTATATGCATGATCAAGCCCGGTTCACTGGTTCATCACCTAACTACTTATCCCTGACCGGAGAGTCTGCCACTTATAATATACGGAGTATGTATAACAGTATAGACGGATATTGTCTATAGTGAAGTACCTTTTATGTTCTCCATAAACAAAATTAAAGATAACTCATCCAATAGTTTATCTCTACATTGTCTAAATAGGATCTTACAATTTGTACATACTCCGTATATTATAAGTGGAAGACTCTATGGCCAGGGAGATGGGCCACGTCGCCTTTTTTACGCTTTTTTGCGAAAAAATCCCTGTGCTTTGCGAAATCACGTAGAGGTCCTCTGTCCTCGCAAATAGGTCCCTGCTTCTCGCAAATAGGTCCCTGCCAGATTTTTTTCTAGAAAGCCCCCTCCACTTCACCGATAACAACCTACGGTTTCCAAAATTACGTATAGGTCCTTATTTAGGTACGTATAGGTCCTTACGGGTCCCTGTTTTTTTGCGAAAAAACCCTTTGGTTCCTCCGAAATTACGCGTACGTCCTCGATTTTTTTAGAGAACCGTCCCGCGGATTTTCGTCTCTTTTACTTCGGTCCATACGGTGGCTGGCGCGGCATGACACCGCGCTTACGTGGCTAGTACTACAGACACAATAGCAAAAGAAGCCGTATATAAGAGGCTTGTTGCATACTAGACGACTTTTTCCTCTCACCTCATTCACATTATCAGAAATCTTACCTATAAAAAATATAGAAAACTGACGTCATCCCACTATACATACCAGTAGTGGTCTGCACCTTTGCACATAACCGAACAGGTGTTTCTCCACTTGCTGCACTTATTGGCTCAAAAACCACTAAACCAGTGTCATGTAGCTGAACCATGGCCATCTTAATCGTCTTTTTTTTTCATGAAACCACGTATTAATCATCTTTATTAACTTAACCTCCTCGCTCCACGCTTTTGTTGCAACGGCGTATTAGCGCAAACCCAACCAAGAGAAGAGTTAGTCCTCGATTACGACACCGGCAACCTCCGGTCAACTCTGCCTTCGCACAAAGCGAATCCTAAATTTGACAGGGTCACCGATGCAAAAAGCGCAAAAGGCAAAAAGATCCATCGACCCACACACCACTCGGGCTATAAAAAAAGCTGAGATGGAGCAAGCTTAATCTTTTAGATTTAAGTTCGGTAAAAGTTTAAGTCGAGTTTGAGTTAAGATCTGAGTCTGGATTTAGGTTCGAGCTTGATTCAGTCTAAGTTCGAGTAGGCTCGAGCTTAACTCGTTAAAGCTCGATAACAGTTAAAATAATTTATTATATACTAATTTTCAACAATAAGAAAAATTTGAATTTAGCTCGGCTCAAGCTACCTTGATAACAGTTAAAATAATTCAAATATATACTAATTTTCAACAGTAAAAAAACTCGAGCTCAAGTTCGGCTCGGGTAAACTCGGTGAGAGTATCACTGTTTAAACTCGAATCGAGACTCGATGAAACTCACAAGATCGAAATCAAATTTAAATTCAGCTCATTTTAAATTCAGATATAAAATAAACTAAACTTAAATAGCCTGTGAGCATCAAGCTTTCTTTGTGGCCTTACACACCGCTTTAGGAAAGCTCGTTTGCGCAAAAGGCCAGCCAATATTTACATCTTATCGTTTGCCCCCTGAACTTCCCTATCTTCACAACTCCGCATTGCTTCTTTCCTTGCAGAACAAACCCATATCCCTATCTGGCTGGCTCCTCTCCTCGATCCGACTAATAAAAAAGCTCGCACGCTAAAAACCAAAGCATTTCCGATTCCCCTCACGCGATCTCCCCCTCTCCACTTCTGTCACTACCCGGGGATCGGCTTGCGTTGCGTTGCGAATCGAATCCCGCACAGGCTCGCCTCGCCCTCGCGCCGCCTTCTCCGCGCGCCCGCGCGGCGGTGATGCGCTGCTGCTAGCCGCCTGGGATCGGGGCGATGAACATCGTGAAGGGCGTCGCCGATCTCCTCCGCAAGTCGGCGGCCGCCTCGCCGGGGGCCGGCGGCGCCGGTGGGGGCGGGGACGGCTCCCCCTCCTCCGCTGACAGGCTCGCCGCAGCGCCGTCCCCTAGGGTCCGCTTCAGGTACGCAACCCAACCCGCGCGAATCGCGAGTGGCTCGTTTTGCTTTGGGAAATGCGACTTGATTGTGTGAGTTGTGGTGTGGATGGCCGCTTAGCTTGCATGGCTGAATGTGTTGCTGCGCGCGCTAGTGAATTCGAGCTCGTCTTGGATGGTGACGGATGGGTGCTAGATTTTCTAGTTTGCTTCAGTGTGTTAGAATTTTTCAAACTGTTGTTTGGATGAAGCCTCGAGGTATCAACTGTTGCTGATGGGAGAATGGCATAGTTATGTGGAAGTAACTACACATGTTAACTGTTAACTCATTGCAGAACGATAACACTATGATGTAGTTATGTTGTTTAATGTACTCATCCTTTTCCATTTCAATAGGCCGGATGGTCACACGATTGAATAGTAGAAGTAGCCTATCTAGCATTTTACTGCAGGCACACTAAATCCGTGGCACTTAGGTAGTTGAGTGGATTACTCTGGTTTGCTATGCCTATGTACACCAATTGTTAGCTCGTGACGTCCTGAGATTTTAGAATGTTGACGAAAATTCTGTTGAGATTTATTCGCATTATTGCTAAGGTTACATGGGTTGCATCTTAATGAAATCTACCAGCAGTTGCAGTAGTATTTTAAGGTCACAATCTGATAGAGCTATTTTATCCTAACCCTGTGTTATATATGATTCCAGTGACAGTGGTGAGGAACGAGTCTTAAACGTGCTTTGGCAAAAGTACGAGAATGCCATCGACAAGGTACTCATCTGAGAAAGCTGGTTTGCCTTTACAGACTTTTGCTTAGACTACATCGAAGATAATGTCACATAGTCCTTTAATTAGCAAGTAAACATCTTGCATAATGCAGATTGTAGTCTCAAAATTTCAGCAAAACATCTCCTGATTTTGGTGCAACATGATAGTCGATAGAGAGTTTCTAATACTTCATCCTGTCTTGTTTACACTTGTCCATGAGATGGCTTTATCGATGAGTAATTTGATTAATTTCTCATTGAGAATCCTGTATTAGGAGAGGAGATGTCCAAAATCATGAATGAATCAACAAACTTGTCTTCTTAGACCATGTAGCTTACTTTAAGAATGGAACTGCACACCTCTATGTTTCTTTCAGTAAGACAATAACATAACATAGTTACTTATGACAGTATTTAAATTCTGTAGTTTTATTATGGCATGAGCTATATTTTAATTTCATAATTTGTGACCATGTTTCCTCATTTTCTTGCCAACAATTTCATAGGCTGAAAAGAAAAAATCCCTGCAAATATTTGTCCTGCATTTCATACAAGCATTTAAAGATTGGGAGCCACATCATATTGAGCAATCAGTTGATCGAGAATCAGTATCGGATGATACAGTTTTAGGATGCTCCAGTGGGCATCCTTCTGAGGTCATCCTTATTCTCATTCAGGAGATTTCTCGAATAACTTCATTTATCACTGAGAGTAAGTGGATCTACTGAAGAAATGATATCTTTCTTGACTATGCACTCCCCACCCCTTTCTTATAGTATAGCATACGACTTTTGATGTTTGCACCCACCATTAATCTTGTACCTTTTCAAGCTGCCATTCATATGTCCATCAGAAGTCAGAACATCTTTGCAGATTGTGTGATTGAGTGATTTAAGACTGCGACTGTGCTAAAAAAGGAGCACAACAATCGCCAGGCTTGGGGTATATCATATATATGACTTAGGCAGCAGTTGTATCCACTAATCACATGACTTAGGCAGCAGTTGTATCCACTAATCACATCAGTGCTAAAGACAGTTTTTAATTTGTACAGTTTAAAATTGGGTGCTTGGACAAGATTGTAGCATTTTGTTAATGTTTGGCAGATGCTTTCAAGCTGGTAGAAGTTGTAAGATTCAGTTTAAGGACACAAACGTACTAGGTGGGGCTAGGCAGCTTGAATTAGCTACTTGTTCCAATTTTGAACTATCTGTTGAACATTTTCAGCTTCTTTTACTGAGGTTTTAGGAAGTGCATTTTACTGATATGGTGTTATACTAAAAGAAAAAAAGAATAATTACATTTTACATACCAGATTAACAATGAGCAATTGTGACTGTGTGGCAATTGTTGATTTTTTAGTGGTTTATTTGGTTTGGCAACTACAGTGAGTCAGTGATGATTGAGATCTTACTTGTTTTCCTGCATTAGTAGGCAGCAGCTGTGCAGAATCCTCTTCTAACCTTTCAGAGCAATCGACAGACCTGGGAGTAAGCACCGAAGGATTGATTGTTTTGGAGTGCTTGACAATTGTTACTCGCTCAGTACATAACTGTAGAGTATTTAGTTATTATGGAGGTGTGCAAAAGGTCACTGTTCTTTTGAAAGGTACATTCATTATTTTGTTGGGTATTAATCATTCTAGATTCATTTCGATCCCTTTATTCCTTTTTCTTTGTTACTAATTTCACCGTTGTAGCGTAGATTATGATAGCTGTGATAGTGTGATATTATTACTTCTATAATGAATCATATCTTAACTGGCCTTTTCTCTTGTATATTCAGCCGCAGTTGTAAAGCTCAAGACCTTGACCAGTTTGCTTGCCGCAGATGACCAACTGTCTAATAAAACTGTAGAAAATATGAGGATGATGCAAAAGATACTTGTATACATCATTACAATAATTTCAAACTTCATGGATTTGGAGCCAACTGTAACAAGGATTCCACGGATTTTCAATACCACTGAGTATACCCCATCAAACAATTATGTAGCCACAGTTACGCCAACTCCAAGTACTACAAAAAGCATTGTTTCTGATAGAACTTGGCAGCAAAAGGCCATTGTTTCAGTTATGGAAGCTGGCGGTGTCAATTGGTTAGTAGGTAAAGTTATCTTTTCGATGTGTATATATATTTGATTATATTGTTCACAAATTTGCTTCAATACTTGCTTGGGACAGTTGATCTTAGTCTGTAATGCAAACTAGGTTGTTGAGTAACTCTGATAGCATGGTCCATAAGTCCAGTTTACTCAAAAGAGTTTGCTTTTAATTATCAAGAGCATTGCATGGTTTCTATTTTCCAGAAACATATTGCAGGAAGTATGGAAAAAAGGATGACGATGACATGCTGGTTCTACTCTGAAACTAAAGAGTGGGACAGAAATTACAACATGAGATGAATGGTCCTGGCACTCCCAAATAACTTGGGACCAAAAGGGAAGATTTGTTTTGGCAGGACTGTGGAAAGAACTCAGCAACTTGTGAACCAGCCCTGAATGTAGAGATGCAAATTACAATAAATCTGGATGACTAAACATGGTAGCAAATAGATTTTTAAAGTTGTTGTAAAACGGTGCGAATAGAATATTTTTCTATACCTAGGTAGCATAGTTTTTCTATATGCATCAGGTGGTAGTGCATCCAAGAAAAGCATTGTCAGTGAATTCTTCAGAAGCCTCTGATGTTATATTAGTTAACCTGCATTTTTGCATTGTTATTATCTTGCAGATAACAAATCTGAAATTGTTGTTGCAGAACTCTTAAGGGTCATTCGAAGACTGAATTTGAAAGAGCATTGGACTGACCTGTCACTTCACTTTATAACTTTGTATGCTCTGAGATCAACAATATCTGAAAATACTCGTGCACAGAATCATTTCAGAAGCATTGGAGGACTGGAGGTTCTATTAGACGGACTGGGACTACCATCAAACAAATTTTCAGTCTCAAAGCATTCTTTTGTCCCCAGTGAAGAAAGGTAAGTGTTTCAGCAGTGGCAAAACCAGACCTTCGCGATGCAGGAGGTTCCAAAGATGGAAAAAGAGGAGCGATAATTATGATTAGTGAGAAGGAACAAAATAAAGCACATTACTTTTCTGGGCAAACATAATATTCTTAAGGACTAATATAATTCTTCAAATCTTGGGAGGAATTACGCCATTAGGGGGGGTATTTAGCTCTGTCCCTTTGTTTGGTGCCATACTGCTGTACCATTGTTCTGGTTATGCGGTCATTCTTTTATTTCCATTCGTTTCAGTTGTTCTGTCAAGCATCGAGATTAATTTCTGTATGAGTGATACATTTTCCATAGCTTCCGCTTAACAACAGCTACTGTTGCCTACTTGCCACTGTACTGCATTTAAGAGCAAGCTCTCCCATCTCACTTTTGACTGAACGGAAAGAACTTGATAGTAATGTTACTGTCTTGTTAGCTACCCAGTATCTAGTGTTGAATAGGAGCAGTTTTGCCATTATAAATTGATGACGCACTGTGACAACAATCTGCCATTTATCTGATATTGTTTTTGTGTCTGCTGTTCTGTTTCATTCTTGTGATCTAACATAACATGCTTTTGCAGGAGTGGCATTCTCCAGCTTCAGATACTATCTTTGGAAATTCTGAGGGAGGCGGTGTATCCTGTTGCATCATTTTTTAAGTAGAAAAATTGAGTGCATTCAGTTATAATACTGTGTTATTTTTTTTCTAGATTCTGCCCTTTGGAGCAATGATAGACGCATACATACTGAATATGCCAACCTCCTATTTAACAAAAGAGCTCTGATTAGGCGTGGGCATGGGCTGGTAGTGTTAACTTTACTTGTGATGTCACTGCCCACTATTTGGTCAAATTTAGTGTTTTGTTTGAAATTAGATGCCATATAATGTTTGCATGATTTGTTTCTCTTGGATCCTTGACTGTTTATTCAGTTTTGGTAATGTCAACAATTTGCAATTCTTATGTGAAAATGGGCGGATACATAAATTTGCAAACAGCATCTGTTGGCCTGCATTTATGCTTCAGGAGTTTCATCAGCAAAAGGTTCTTGGTCCTCAAGTGCCCAACTGGAAACTTGATAAAGAAAGCAGTGGGGCATCACCTACATTAGAATCTTTCCCCAGTCCTGTGGATATTCTTGATACAGCCGAATGGAATGAGTATTCTGTAAAGTTAAGCATGGCACTTTGCTCTTTCCTTCTTCCTCCTAAGGAGATCAAGTACTGTCCTGGTGCCACTGATGTTAGCCAAATTTCTCTATCCATCTCATTGGCATACTGGGAGCAATGTGCGAGGTGGATTATAAAAGTTCTTTCGACAGTTTTCCCATGCATCAAAGCTTGTGCTAGCGAAACAGAATTGCCTAACCATATAAGGTAAGTTCTTATTCTCCTTTGGTTGGATGTACATCTTTGTTGACTAGATGAGCTTTCAATATTTCCAGTTTATCATGATGGTGTATTGGGCTTCATATAAGATGTTTCCCAAACTAAGATATGTTGCACAGACATCAAATTAATTAAAAAAAGTCAGTCCTACAAAATTTAACCAATGACAATTCCAATATTATGGTAGATACTTTCCAACATGTGATTAATGTTCCAAAGTGCTGCTGATCTGGTAGTATCTGCTATCTAATCCTTCTCATTGTTTAAATTATTCATTGTTCTGGCTACCATTTTTTTCCTTGGGGTCAACAGCTTTATCTGTAAGGAAGTATCATGTTTGCGAAGCTTTTTCAAGTGATTGAATATCTATGTATTTTAATGGCGTTGTTTTGTTTCTAAATTTCTTTTGCTGATGAATTATTTTTTTGTGTTGACTAACTCCAGGATTTTAGCAAATACCCTACAGCATTACATGCTCTGCACATTTAGGAAGGTTCTCATTTCAGCACCAGATCTACTCAAATCTTTTCGGGCGGAGGGTTTGTGGGATTTGATATTCTCAGAGAAAATTTTCTACTTTGGGTCATCTGTGGAGTACATTCATCAGATTGTTCATGAGACACAAAATGACCATATTATTGATGCTACCAAATCAACTGGTTCCAAAAGCTTTAATCAAGCTGACGTCAACATTCTTCAAGCGGAAGCTATTTCCTTCTTGGAGTTTGCTGCAACACTTAGTGAAAACACAAATAACCTGGTATCCAAAATTTCTCCTATCTTACCTAAGATGTTGCCCATTTTACACAATTTTAATACTGACATTTTATTTTTACATTCTTCTGTTTAAAATATTATTCTTTTGTTTGTAGCCAGAATGCTCAGCATTGTTAGGTGCGCTTGAATGTTGCACTTATGGTCCTGGATTGGTTGGTACTATTCTTAAGAGCTTTCATGTTATCTTACAACTCGCCACTGAACAAACTCTAGCTTCTTTTAAGTCATTGGACGTGCTTACCAGAGTCCTGAAGGTTGCATGCCTTCAAGCACAAGAACTAAGGAAGCTGTCTCATCCCAGAGATGACTTAAGTGGAAATGGTTCTCAATTCAAAAATGTTCAGATTACTTTTTCGGATGAGAGAATTAAGAATACTCTTACATGTGTGGAATTGGCGTTCAACCTTTTCAAGGAATATGTCACAATATCTGACCTTGGAAGGATTCAAGTTTTACATAGCGCCAATTGTATTGAGTGCTTATTTGATTTGTTCTTAGAAGAAAACCTCAGGAAGCATGTACTGGAGCAAGTTCTTGCCTTATTTAGGGTATAGTCAAATTCACCCTGTTTCTCTCCTTCTGTTGCTCTTGATATTACTGTTTGGAACTAAAACACACTCCTGTTCTTACAATCAGTTGCCCCCATCATCAGCACAAGATCATGCAGCAAAGTTGCAGCTATGCTCCAAATATCTGGAGACATTCACTCGTGCAAAAGAAAAAGAAAAGGACTTTGCAGAATTGTCCATTGATCTATTAGTTAGCATGAGAGAGATTATTATGATAGATCGTGTGGTACGTTCTTTAAAGATAGGTTTGCACCCAGTAATTGCATACTATCATAGTTTGTTTCTTCTCATCATTAATACCACATCATCCCTGACGAATGTATTTTTTCACTGCTATTGTTGCTAGTATTACCAAAATCTGTTTCGCAATGGGGAGTGCTTCCTGCATATAGTCTCTTTGTTGAGTGGAACTTTTGATGAAGCAGTTGGGGAGCAATTGGTCCTTAATGTCCTTCAGACGCTGACCGTATTACTTGCTGAAAATGATGAATCCAAGGTAATAAAATATTTGGCTATAGTTCACACGTGTTACATAAACTGTATTGGGCCCAGTACTCCAGAACAAGTTTTGGGTCATTCCTGGATGGAACCTGCACCTTAGGTTTTTTTATTTAATCCCCAAGGTCACTTTGTTGTGGAACCAGCTGATTTCTGGTGAAACCGGGGTATCCAGCAAGTTAGAAATTTCCCATATTTTTCAAACATTCTTGTACAAAACTCTTTTTATGCGAAAACATTAATTAGAACTCCTGCCTCTTACCTGTATTTCAGGCAACCAGTTCAGTTACTCTGGTTCAGGCATTATACTTGTTTGATGTGCTTTTAAAATCCTGGTTTGTCTTATCCAGGCTGCTTTTAGAATGCTGGTTGGTGTGGGTTATCAAACACTGCAAAGCTTGCTATTGGACTTCTGTAAATGGCTTCCGAGTCAGAAACTCTTGGATGCCCTATTTGGCATGCTTGTTGATGGGACATTTGAGATAAATGAAAAAACAACAATAAGGGTAAGTAATTTTCATGATCTTTGAAGCCATGGTATCCTCGTATACTTAATTGCTTCACTCAATTGTACCTGCATTGTTAGTTGATTCTGTAACCTGATGTTTCCTCTTTCTCAGAATGAAGATGCAATTATACTGTTTTTAAATGTTCTACAAAAGGTTCGTGTCTCTCTCTCTCTCTCAACACACACAGACACATGTGCGCATGCAGATGTGCATGCCCATATTTGTAACCTATCTGTGTTTTGTTGATATTTTCCTTTTATATATTTATTTAACGTTGGTGATTTCCAATTGGCAGAGCAGCACTTCGCTTCAGCATTATGGGCTTGTGGTCATACAACAATTGCTCAAGGGGCCTATTACAAATAGAACTTCTTGTTTCAAAGGAGGATTGCTTAGTTTTCTTCTTGATTGGTTTTCAGTAGAGGAAAGGGATGGCACAGTTATCAAACTTGCCGAGTTAATTCAGATTATTGGTGGACACAGTATTTGTGGAAAAGATATTCGAAAAATGTTTGCTCTCCTGCGTGGTGAGAAGATTAGTGTCAAGCAGAAGCATAGTTCATTGCTTCTGACAAGTCTTAGTCACATGCTCAAGGAAAAGGGACCTGAAGCTTTCTTTGAGTTTAGCGGTCATGATTCTGTGAGTTATTTTCATCTTTTAGTACTGTAATCCTTTTTGGTAGTCTTTTGTGATAACTTTTTGAATGATCAGTTTCATTTTAATCTTCTTTGGCATATTTTCCATTGTGTTATACAGGTTTATTTTTTGAAATAATGTTACAGTTTTTTTATTGTTCTGAATAAAACCTGCTTGACTATTTTTTTTTCATTCGTGGAATATTTATGTGGTGACTAACTAATATTCTACTTTCTTCCCCTCAACAGGGTATTGAAATAAAATCGCCTGTTCAATGGCCTTACAATAAAGGTCTATCTTTTTGCTGCTGGCTAAGAGTGGAAAATTTCGCTGAGAATTGTATGATGGGCCTTTTCTCCTTTTTCACAGAAAATGGAAAAGGATGTTTAGCTATGCTTGGGGAAAATGCTCTAATCTATGAGGTAATGGTGGTTGCTGCCTTCATTTAGTGAGTTTTTGGAAAACATTTATTAAACCATGCTAGTATTTCTTTATTAACTAACTACAATATATCCTAATCAAATAATTTCCTTGGCCAGTAAAATTGGGAAACAATTAAGTAATGCAATCTAATAGAAGTAATTTGTGAAGATGGTTATTCGTTAGCCAAGCTGGCAACATAATTGTGTGAAATTCAACACAATGGTTGACCTACATTGTCATGAAAATCCTTGTTAAGTTTTACAAACAATTTGAAGAAATGACTGCCATTTGACTGACTAATCTTTGAACATGTAATGCTGGTTTACAGGAGATTAATCCATCCCTAACATAAGTATGATTATGATCCATGTTTCTGTTAGCGCCTACCGTTAGGCGCTTTGCTGTCTATTGAGTATTCCCAGTTGTGTAGCAGACATTAACAAGACGGTTTTGAATTTTTCCAGTCATTTTTCCCATAAGAACCTTGCTATTTTTTTGTCGTAGTTACACATCTATATCTACATGGCATGAACTTGTTACTTGACTTTAATTATCAAATAGCAGTAGTGTGATTTTGGTATTCATGTCAAATTTGAACTCTCCACCCTCTGCAGTCTGTCAGTCAAAAGCATCAATGTGTTTTGTTGCCTCTAAACCTCCCAACAAAGCAATGGAAATTCCTTGCTGTTACTCATACAATAGGGAGAGCTTTCTCTGGAGGAAGCCAGCTGAGATGCTATGTAGATGGTGATCTAGTATCAACTGAAAAGTGCAGGTGAGTCGATTCTTCATTTCTTTGGTACACCATTTGATATTTTTTAACCCATTCTATTTCAATAATCATATTTAATGATTTCCAATAGTCGTCAATATTTTCTTCTTACATTATTTGAAAATTTCCAGTTGATAAAATCCTGCTAATAATGTCGTGTCCATGGTTGTAATCACTGTTAGTGACATGGTCATACCATTGTAAAGGGAGAATGGTATTAGTGCTAATTTGCTCACATTCAAAGAGAAAACTGAAATACATATATGACCTATTTGTAACAGATAGCTGTTGGGTACCTTGTGAACTCATATATGGACATGGTTAAGGGAGTATGACCTATTTGTAACAGATAGCTGTTGGGTACCTTGTGAACTCATATGTGGTTAAGGGATTAAGGATTTTAGTCTGGCTTTATGAATTCCCAAGCTATTGGTCCAGTTCTTTTCAGCTTATAGCTTATGGCTTCCCCCGAACAAACAAATGGGATGGTTTCTTTGTCTCTTTTTCTAAGCGGCTTATTGGATAGCCTTTTCGAAGTGACTTATCGGTATTCGGTTCGTTCGTACAAGTGCTCACGTTAGAGCCAAAAGCCATCAGCCACAGCTGAAAATAACCCACCCATTAATTAAAGATGTTTTAATCACTGTTTTCTGCTTTCAGGTATGCAAAAGTTAATGAAGTAATGACTCGCTGCAGTCTTGGAACAGAATTGATGCCCATTGGTGAAGAACCTACCTCTCTTGGTTTTGAGAGCACTTTTGCCTTTACTGGTCAAATGGGCCCAGTTTATGCGTTTTCTGATGCTCTTTCTTCTGAACAAATAAGAGGCATATACAATCTAGGACCAAGTTACATGTACTCTTTCCTTGGTGATCAAAACTTGCTTATGAATGATGGCTCACTGTACAAGGGAATTCTTGATGCTAGGGATGGCATTTCATCAAAGATGATTTTTGGCTTGAATGCACAGGTTTGAATTGGCTATAAGCATGATGTTGTATTTTTTTTGACCAATTGCTGGAAGCAGAGAATTGAATATTTTGTCCTTTTCTTCTCTCCAGGCTAGTAACAATATGACTTTGTTTAATGTGTCATCTGCACTTGATTGTCTTGACAAGAGTAAGTTTGAGGCAACCATCATGGGTGGGACAAAGTTATGCTCCCGGCGCTTGCTACAGGAAATAATTTACTGTGTTGGTGGTGTGTCTGTATTTTTTCCTCTTTTGATCCACTTTGATGATGCTGTAATTCATAGTGGAGAATCCGGGTCCGCAACTGGTGATGAATTGGCAGGTCAAGTTATTGAGCTTGTTGCATCTGTTCTAGATGGAAATGTATCAAATCAGCAACAGATGCATCTTCTTTCTGGATTCTCTATTTTGGGCTTCTTGTTTCAATCTGTTTCACTACAGCAGCTAAATTTTAAGACTCTTTCAGCATTGAAGTACATGTTTAATGTTTTGAAGAACTGTGGTGAGCTCTCTCTCTGTCTCCTGCTTGTTTGGAAGTGTGTATATCACTAACCTATCTGCTTTTTCAGGTATGTCAGAAATTCTATTGAAAGATGCTCTTTCACAAATTTATCTGAACCCACATATCTGGGCATATGCAAACTATGAAGTACAGAGAGAACTTTATTTGTTTCTGATACAATATTTTGAAACTGATGGGAAATTTTTACCAGTATTGTGTGGACTCCCTAGGATCATTGACATTGTACACCAGTTTTATTCAGAAAAGGTAGATTCTACGTCTTCTATGCCTGTGCTGCATCTGGTTACCAAACAAAGGATTGGGGAGGGACTGCACCTAGAAGAAATTCGCAAGATCCGGCTTCTCCTCTTGAGTTTGGCAGAAATGAGCTTAAAGTAAGTACTCCCAACTGTTCATTCACAGATGCTCTTTTGTGTTTCTCTCCATCAGCGCTTGTGTTTTCTTGTTCTGTTACCATTTCTTATTAGTATTTTCAATGTTGTCATGTACACAAGCATGAAAATATTTTCCTTGGACTTATTATAAGCATCTTTTCTCATGAGGTTAATTTGTAATATGACAAACATCTGTTGCAGGCTAAAGGTTTCTTCACATGATATAAGAGCTCTTGTGTCCTTTTTGGAGAGAAGTCGAGATGTTGCATGTATCGAGGATATACTTTACATGATTATTCGCGCTCTTTCACAGAATTCACTTTTATCATCTTTCTTGGAGCAAGTAAATTCCCTTGGTGGCTGTTACATTTTCATCAATCTTCTTAAGAGGTAATGCACTTTTAATTACTTACAAGTCAAGACTGTCAAGACACAAGTCACACAATACTTTCTCATGTTTAGTCTGCTTTCCTGAGTTATAGTCTCTGCAGTGCAAAGTCACTCTAGATCAAATTTCACTTCTACAGGGAGCTTGTGCTTTTGACATATGTTGGGCTTTTAATAAAGGGTTGGGGATGATGCCTTTTTTTTTTTTGCATTTTGAATTACGTTATTTGAAATAGAAATCTGTCTCCAAATTTTCCTGGCCAATTCTTTTGAGGAGAATAGGGTCTATGTCTACTGGACCATGTTTTGCCTTCATTTCCTGACTTTCCTTGTTTATACGTGTTAGTTATGTCATAAAATCCAGACTGGAGGATGTCTGTTCTCTTTCTATATCATACTTTTCAATCAATGTTTTTTAGACTCTTTTCAATCAATATTATTGAGTATGTGTATTTATGACATCACTTGTCCTTCAGAGAATCCGAGCCAATCCGCCTATTAGGGCTTCAATTTCTTGGAAAGCTTTTGGTTGGAGTTCCATCTGAGAAAAAAGGACCAAAACTTTTTGGCCTTCCTGTAGGACGACCTAAATCCGTTTCTGAAAATCTAAGGAAAGGAATTACAGGAGCACCCCAATTGTTTTTCTATTCAATATCTGAAAGGCTTTTCAAATTTCCACTTTCAGATCATTTATGTGCTACTCTTTTTGATGTTCTTCTTGGTGGAGCCAGTCCTAAACAGGTAATTTGCCAAACTTGTTGAATATAGTACTATGCTGTTTACCCTCTTGTGTCAGACTTCTGTATATTAACTGAAACCCATAAACAAATAATCTGATTCTTGCATTATATTTTCTGTTCAGGTCTTACAGAAACGTTCCCAATCTGATGCGTTAAATGATAGCAGCAGTACTTCAGTGAGCTTGGCTCCATTTTTTGTTCCTCAGATTTTGGTCTGCATTTTTAAATACATGCAATCTTGTCAAGACGCTTCAGCACGGACAAAGATCTTAAGTGATCTTCTTGATTTGCTGGATTCAAACCCTTCAAATGTTGAAGCCCTTATGGTACTTACTGTGACTTACTTTAGGATTTCAGAGTACATGACTCCAATAGTGGAGCTGTCAATATATAGATGACTACATGGGCCACATGGGCCTATAGTATATGGGCCTTAATATACTTAACACCCCCCTTCAAACTCAAGGTGGAAGCGGAGGTTCTGAAGCATTGAGTTTGAGCAAGTGAAGCCGATGTTGCTCTCGAGTTTGTGCTTTAGTGAAAAAATCTGCCACCTGCAGTTCTGAGGGCACATACTGAAGAGCAATTATTTTCTGATGACAATGAGACCGAGTAAAGAAAGCATCAACGCTAATATGCTTTGTAAGTTCATGCTTCACAGGATCATTGGCAATCTGTATGGCTCTAGTATTGTCAAATAGAAGAGGTGTAGGAGCATCACAAGAAATACCAAAATCTGCTAACAACCATCGAAGCCATACAATCTCTGAAGTGGTAGTGGCAAGTGCTCGAAGTTCTGCCTCTGTACTAGAACGAGATACGTACCGCTTCTTAGACTTCCATGCAAGAGGAGAAGAACCAAGAAGAATGCAATAACCGGTGATAGAACGACGATCCGTTTGATCACTCGCCTGTGTGAATCGAGTAAGCATAAAGTCAAGCGGACTCTCACGAGCATAGAACAAACATTGAGAGGATGTCCCCCTTAAGTACCGTAGTACACGAAGCAAATGGCCAAAATGAATTGATGTAGGAGCACTCACAAACTGACTCAGAATATGAACCGCATGAGCAATATCAGGTCTAGTAACAGTGAGATAAACAAGGCTGCCCACAATATGCCGATATCGAGAGGATCCTCAAGAGGTGTACCATCGGTAGGCGAAGATGTAAATGAAGATCCATAGGCGTCGCACTGCTTCGACTATCTGTAATGCGAGCGAGCCATAAGGTCTTGTATGTATTTGGACTGAGAGAGATAGTAGCCTTTTTCAGAATGCAACACCTCAATTCCTAAGAAATAACTGAGAGGACCCAAATCAGACATCTGAAATTGCTCACCAAGTTGCTTCTTCACATGAGAAATGTGTTCCACATCATCTCTCGTAATCAACATATCATCAACATACAGAAGAAGCAAAGTACGTCCACGTGGAGAGATATGAATAAATAAAGCAGGGTCATGATCACTAGGCGAAAACCCAGCAGCCTGTATCACAGATACAAAGCGCTCAAACCAAGCACGAGGAGCTTGTTTAAGACCATATAGAGCACGACGAAGACGACAAACATGACCAGGAGGAGCATCAACACCTGGGGGTGGTTGCATATAAACTTCTTCATGCAAATCTCCATGAAGAAAAGCATTTTTAACATCCATTTGAGAGATAGTCCAAGAAGAAGTAGCAACCACTGCAATGAGAGTACGAACAATGAGTCATATGAGCAAGCGGTGCAAAGGTCTCATCATAATCGCGACCATGAGTTCTTTGAAAGCCTCTAGCAACAAGGCGAGCTTTATATCTCTCAACAGAACCATCAGACTTGGTCTTAATTTTGAAAACCCATTTAGATGTAATAGGCACTGCATGTTACGGTAATGGAACAAGATCCCAAGTGCTCAGACGATCAAGGCGACAAGCTCCTCGAGACATAGCAAGCTGCCATTCCGGAATATTAGAAGCTTCCTGGTAAGTGGATGGCTCATCAACAACGGCATTCACACGAGGAAAACCATACTTGTACCAATAGTAGTACGGTCTCGTAGATTATATCTTGGACCAACCTGTAACTCATCAGCAACAGTATCATTAGGAGCATCAACAATGTCGTGATCGGGATCGGCCATGGTGGTAGAGCTAGATGGAGCGCTATGGGGTTTTGGGACGACGATGAAAAACACGTGTGATAGGTGGTTTAGAATGAAATGGGGATGGTGCAGAAGGTGGTGTTTCATGTGAAGGTGGCATGATGGAAATAAGAGCATGAATGGGTGTAATATATGGGGAAGGTGTAGTGACATCATTATTAGGTGAAATAGGAGGAAGACACAAGAATGATATGGGTTCTGTGGAAGAATATGTGGGCTGAGTAGAGGGATTATAAAAGAAAGGACGGTCCTCAACAAAGGTCACATCACGAGAGATACGTATGCGACGAGAAGAAGGGTCATAACACCGATATCCTTTATACTCAGGATCGTACCCCGAAAAACACACTCAACAGTTAGCGATCAACTTAGTTCGCTCACGAGGTGCAAGCAAAACATAGCAAGTACATCCGAAAACTCGGAGATGATCATAGCTGGGAGAGGTACCAAAAGGACTTCACCAGGACTTTTGCCGACAGTTTGGAAGAGGGTTGTCTATTGATGAGATAGAGCAGTGAAACAACTTCACCCCAAAATGAGAAGGAACAAAGATGAAATCAAAAGTGTACGAGCAGTCTCTATAAGATGGCGATGTTTGCGTTCAGCTACACCATTTTGAGCATGAGCGCCAGGACAAGAGAGCTGAGCAAGAGTGCCCTCAGAGGACAAAAACTGGCGAAAAACATCAGACAAATACTCACCACCAGAGTCAGAGCGAAAAACTCTAATAGGAGTAGAAAATTGTGTGTGAACCATGCGAACAAAAGACTGGTAAATGGAACACAACTGAGATCGATGTTTCATGAAATAAATCCATGTATATCGAGAATGATCATCAATAAAATAACATAATACTTGTGACCACCCTTTGTAGTAAAAGGTGCGGGACCCCATACATCCGAATGAATAAGATCAAAAGGTCTAGTGAATGAGAAACACTAGATGAATATGGTAGTTGTATTTGTTTTCCAAGTTTGCAACCCTTACAATGAAAACTAGACTCAATAGGTGTATGACCTAAGCAACCTTTATTTATTAATGTGGCAACCGGTACCCACAAAGATGACCAAGACGATGATGCCACTGGGCGAAGGAAGAGGCGGAAGACGAAGCAGCTGATGACACACGAGTTGGAGACTCAATGGAAGAAGGAAGACGCAAGGTGTCTAGGATGTAGAGGCTAGGAGCACCTTTACGGCGATGGCCAGTCCCAATCACTTTCCCGCTTCGACGATCCTGAATAAAACAAGATGAGTCATCAAATCCAACAAAACAATTTTGGTCGGTAACTTGACCAACCGAAAGAAGATTCATGGACAATCGAGGTACAAAAGAAACATTAGGTATAGAAAATGAGGATTGCAAAGTGAACCCTGGTGAGTGATATGACAAGATGTACCATCACCGTCTCGAATAGAAGCTCCATCGATGGCCAAACTGCAAGCGACCAACCGGGCCGATCGGATGTCACGTGAAAAGAAGCTCTGAATCAAGCACCCAAGGCGGCGAAGGAGCGATGAATGTGAAAGCAGAAGACGAGACATCGAACCTCTAGGAGTGGAACCAGTACCACGACCACGAGCAGCGACGACGTGCACGATAGTCGACCAACTTCTACGGATAATGAGAAAACAATTCTACGGAAGATGACCGGACTTGCCACAATGCTTACGGTCTACCGAAGAGGAACTTTTGGTGCACTAGTCCTCGAGAAGCTACCAACACACTATGAGACACAAATGCGAAGAAGACATAGACTTGAGACAAACATGACCGGAGGAGCATCAACACACGGGGTGGTTGCATATAAACTTCTTCATGCAAATCTCCATGAAGAAAAGCATTTTAACATCCATTTGAGAGATAGTCCAAGAAGAAGTAGCAACCATCGCAATGAGAGTACGAACAAGTAGTCATATGAGCAAGCGGTGCAAAGGTCTCATCATAATCGCGACCATGAGTTTCTTTGAAAGCCTCTAGCAACAAGGCGAGCTTTATATCTCTCAACGAACCATCGACTTGGTCTTAATTTTGAAAACCCATTTAGATGTAATAGGCATCGCATGTTACGGTAATGGAACAAGATCCCAAGTGCACAGACGATCAAGGCGACAAGCTCCTCAGACATAGCAAGCTGCCATTCCGGAATATTAGAAGCTTCCTGGTAAGTGGATGGCTCATCAACAACGGCATTCACACGAGGAAAACCATACTTGTACCAATAGTAGTACGGTCTCGTAGATTATATCTTGGACCAACCTGTAACTCATCGACCATGATATCATTAGGAGCATCAACGGTCGTGTCGGGGTCGCCATGGTGGTAGAGCTAGATGGAGGCGCTATGGGGTTTTTGGGACGACGATGAAAAACACGTGTGATAGGTGGTTTAGAATGAAATGGGGATGGTGCAGAAGGTGGTGTTTCATGTGAAGGTGGCATGATGGAAATAAGAGCATGAATGGGTGTAATATATGGGGAAGGTGTAGTGACATCATTATTAGGTGAAATAGGAGGAAGACACAAGAATGATATGGGTTCTGTGGAAGAATATGTGGGCTGAGTAGAGGGATTATAAAAGAAAGGACGGTCCTCAACAAAGGTCACATCACGAGAGATACGTGTGACGAGAAGAAGGGTCATAACACCGATATCCTTTATACTCGGGATCGTGCCCTTTAAAAACACACTCAGCAGTTGTGCAGTCAACTTAGTTCGCTCACGAGGTGCAAGCAAAACATAGCAAGTACATCCAAAAACTCGGAGATGATCATAGCTGGGAGAGGTACCAAAAAGGACTTCACCAGGACTTTTGCCAGACAGTTTGGAAGAGGGTTGTCTATTGATGAGATAGACAGCAGTAGAAACAGCTTCACCCCAAAAATGAGAAGGAACAAAAGATGAAATCAAAAGTGTACGAGCAGTCTCTATAAGATGGCGATGTTTGCGTTCAGCTACACCATTTTGAGCATGAGCGCCAGGACAAGAGAGCTGAGCAAGAGTGCCCTCAGAGGACAAAAACTGGCGAAAAACATCAGACAAATACTACCACCGTCGGGCGAAAAACTCTAATAGGAGTAGAAAATTGTGTGTGAACCATGCGAACAAAAGACTGGTAAATGGAACACAACTGAGATCGATGTTTCATGAAATAAATCCATGTATATCGAGAATGATCATCAATAAAAATAACATAATACTTGTGACCACCCTTTGTAGTAAAAGGTGCAGGACCCCATACATCTGAATGAATAAGATCAAAAGGTCTAGCTGAATGAGAAACACTAGATGAATATGGTAGTTGTATTTGTTTTCCAAGTTTGCAACCCTTACAATGAAAACTAGACTCAATAGGTGTATGACCTAAGCAACCTTTATTTATTAATGTGGCAACCCAGTACCCACAAAGATGACCAAGACGATGATGCCATCGGGCGAAGGAAGAGGCGGAAGACAAGGCGGTGATGACACACGAGCTGGAGACTCAATGGAAGAAGGAAGACGCAAGGTGTCTAGGATGTAGAGGCTAGGAGCACCTTTACGGCGATGGCGAGTCCCAATCACTTTCCCGCTTGACGATCTGAATAAAACAAGATGAGTCATCAAATCCAACAAAACAATTTTGGTCAGTAACTTGACCAACCGAAAGAAGATTCATGGACAACTGAGGTACAAAAGAAACATTAGGTATAGAAAAATGAGGATTGCAAAGTGAACCCTGGTGAGTGATATGACAAGATGTACCATCACCGTCTCGAATAGAAGCTCCATCGGTGGCCAAACAAGCGACCAACTGGGGCGATCGGATGTCACGTGAAAAGAAGCTCTGAATCAAGCACCCAAGGCGGCGAAGGAGCGAATGCGTGAAACAAAGAAGAACAGACATCGAACCTCTAGGAGTGGAACCAGTACCACGACCACGAGCAGCACGACGTGCACGATAGTCAGCCAACTTCTCTGGATAATGAGAAAAACAATTCTCTGGAAGATGACCAGACTTGCCACAATGCTTACAGTGCGCTGAAGAGGAACTTTTTGGTGCACTAGTCCTCTGAGAAGCTACCAACACACTATGAGACACAAATGCAGAAGAAGACATAGACTTGAGACGTGTTTCTTCTGCAAGTTGTTTCTTCTGCAAGTAAATCAGATAATGCCTGTGCCATGGTGAGAGCAAAAGAATTGTGAAGCAATCGTGTACGAATGGAATCATACTCAGCCCGGACTCCCATGACAAATCTGTAAGTGAAAAACTTTTCAATAAACTTATGTGCTGGACATGAGGCAGCTGTACACTCAGGTATCATGGAAGTAAGTGATCCCATCAGACGATCAAAAACAGAGTAGTACTCATCAATGGACATATCATTCTGCTCAATCACATGAGTTTGCTGCATGAGATTATGCAAAAGAGCGCCACTATCCTGAACATAGCGCTCCTTCAAGTTGCTCCATATGCCCTTGGCTGTTTTGAACTTAGAAAGACTCATAATCATGGATTGCTTAGTACTATTGACCATGGCAACCATCACTTTCCCATCATTAATATGCCATTCTTTTACTGCAGCAGCATTACTACCATCGTCCTTAAGCACAGGTGGAGTTTCAGTTAAATGGAAGAGTGAACCATAGCCCCTCAATGCAGTCTCTACACAAAAAGCCCACTCTGGTGTGAGATTGATAACTATTGCGTTTATCTGAGACATGTTGAGAAGTGCTAGAACTTGAGCAACAGCAGAGTGATGGTGAGCAATGAGCAAGCAGTTACCACGAGAGTCTTCCTTGTCGGTGACGTGAGCCCCAAAGCGAGACGGAGGCGAGCCCAAGAAGAAAGGTGGGAGGCGGGCGAGAGCCAATGGCGGGCGGACTATTAGAGTATATGGTAGTTAGAGATAAAATAGGATAGAATTGATTTGTATCGAGTCCTTCCTTATCTCCTCTACCTTGTACACTATATATACCGACCCATGAGGCTCAATACAACAACTACAATATTCACAGATCTCTCCTTCTCAATTCAATCTAACATGGTATCGAGCCAAGAGGTGCGGGTTCAAGACTGGCCGACGCAATTAAAAAATTAATTGCGGTCCACTTCTATTCCACGTATTAGGCCTAAGGGAGCCTACGTGAGGGAGTGTTGAAGTATAAGTGAATTGCCCACCTTTCCTCATCGCTTAAGCTTTTGGGTGAACTGTTGGTGCATGCGACTCAACATGGTATCGAGCGGGCGTTCTAGCGCCGCTCACGCTTCCGCCGTCAGCGCCCGGGAGTGGACGCCGATTCTCCCGGGCGCCAATCGTCGTTTTTACATTGTTGTCAAGCGGCAGATCGGGTGTACTCGTCGCGATCGGGCCCCGCCGCTGCTGTTCCCAGAGCTCGTCGTTGGGCCGTCATTGCCACCCCTTCCGGATCTTCGCCACCCGTCTGCTGCCGCCGTGGTGGCGGCGGGCAACGCGCTCGTCCTGCTGCCGCCATGGTGGCGGCCGGACTAGACGCGCGCCCACGCCATCGGGCGTCGCCGTCGGTGGGGATCTGCGATCTCCATCACGCCGCCCCCATCATCGCCGACCGTGCCCTCTCGCGCGCGCCTCCGCCCGCCTCCGCTTAGCCGGTCGGCTCCTCCCGCTGCTGCTGCTGTCGACTCCGCCGTTCTTGCCGCCGATCCTCCGTTTGCCCCGTCGCCGCCCTCCGGTCCCGCCCCGCCGCCGCGCCTCCGTCCGGCTCTCCCGCCGATCCGGAACTCCTCCGTCGCCAACCTCCGGACCGCGTTGCTGACTCGCCGCCGGCCGACGCTGCCGCCTGCCGCCCGCCGAGCTCGGGGTTCCGGCCTCGCCCGCCCGATCTCCCGCCACGCCCGCGCCTGCCGCTCGCCTCGCCGAGCCGGGTCACCGCCGCCACTGAATGAGCGGGTTGGGAAACCTAACCTCACCCGTAACCTTAAGCGGCCGCAGGTGTCTGGCGTGTGGGCCGACCGGTCGAAAAGGAGATGGTAGGACGGAAAGGAGGAGGCGATTTTGAGAATAGTCCACGAGAAATTTGTGTTGTTGCTCATGGTCCACGTCCACCGGCTGCCGCGGCGTTGAGGCGCCTCCTCCGCCCCGATCGCCAATGGACCCCTGCCGCTGCCGACTTGAGTTGCACTGTGTCGCCTCGTCTCGCCGCAGTGTCGCTGCTCTTGTTGTCTTCACCGCCGTCAACATCAGCCACTCGGGATCTTCTTCGCCTACATCGAGCACTGCCGCGGTGTCTTCCTCCACCGTCATCGTTGCCGCTTCGGCGGTGGTCCACCGCCCGTCCTTCGATGGCCGACATAGCCGCTCGCACCGTTGGTCCCTCTACGCCGCCGTCCTCGTCCACCGTGCCTCATCGCCCGGTGTCGTCGTATCTTCCTCGACTACATTTCGTTCTTCTCCGAAGAATCGCGAGCCGCACCGCACTTCTCCTTCTACCGTTCTCGCCCGCGACCGTCTTGGAGGCCTTCTCTCGCTAGTCTCCTCCGACATTGGCAGATGGTTCATGGTGGTCCCTCTCTCGCCCGCGCGGTATTGGCAACACCGTTGTGCGCTTCGTCCCGATTCATCCTTGGACCTGGCAAACCCATTGTGACGTCTCGTCCTCAACGGCTTCCACAGCATCGGCTCTTCGACGTCATCTTCCTCCACGATCGCCTCGATCGCTTCACCGTCTTCGTCTACGCAGCACTCGCCGCGCGCAACCCGGTTTATCTGTCATCACGCATGCCGTGACCACTTCTGGCGCCTTCCTGCGCGCTCGCGGCAGCTACTCATCGGCGCCCGTCTTGGTAACAGACGACCACGGCTACCTCACGCACGGCTACCTCGACCATGACTTCTTCGCTTGCTGCTTTGGCTACATCGACTTGGGCACAAAGGGCTATCATCGTGTTGAGTCCTCTTGTCGGTTTCTTCTCCGGTCAAGTATCCGCGTCGCTCATGCTTAGGCGTGGGGATATTAGAGTATATGGTAGTTAGAGATAAAATAGGATAGAATTGATTTGTATCGAGTCCTTCCTTATCTCCTCTACCTTGTACACTATATATACCGACCCCGCGAGGCTCAATACAACAACTACAATATTCACAGTATCTCTCCTTCTCAATTCAATCTAACACGGACGAATCCCAGCAGCAGAGGCGGACGATGCAGAGATCCCAGCAGCAGAGGCGGACGATGCAGAGGACGGCGGCCCAGATGAACGAGCGGCGGCAGGCGCCCAGCAGCAGGCGGGTGAGGCAGAGGCAGAGGCGGACGATGCAGAGGACGGCGGCCCAGATGAACAAGCGGCGGCGGCCTACTCCGCTCCGTATCTGCCTCCGGAGGTGTCGCCTCCGCGGGCGCGAGGACGGTGCCGCCGGCAGAGCGGTGGCGGCGGGCGGCGGCGCGCGAGCGGATCCGCCGTGGCGGCGGGCGGCGGCGGCGGCGAGATCCGCCGTAGAGACGACAGCAGAAGCGGCGGGCGGTGGCTCGGATGCGACGGCGGATTCGACGAGCGCCTCCCGAGCGGCGCCGATCCGACGAAGGAACCGCAAGTCGCTGCCGCGATGGGTGACGAGACGAAGAGCCGGCGACGGGTTTGACGGGAGCCAACTGGCCAGCCGAGACGGGTGGACGGATGAAAGTCGAATGATCGGAAACGGACGGACGGGCGAAGATATATTTGGATCGTGGGAGGAGGACTAAAATAATCCTAACCTAACCCTAATCCATGGCTCTGATACCATGTGACTTACTTTAGGATTTCAGAGTACATAACTTCAATAGTGGAGCTGTCAATATATAGATGACTACATGGGCCACATGGGCCTATAGTATATGGGCCTTAATATACTTAACACTTACTAGTTACTGTTTTCTTAGGCCTACATAAATTACTTCTGTGTTAATCGTAAAGTGATTTTGTCAGGAGTATGGTTGGAGCTCTTGGCTTGAGACTTCTGCGAAGCTTGATGTATTTAGGGACTACAAATCAATTTCAAAAGCTAAGGATAATGGCTTGGAGATCAATGAGCTAACTCTTGTGAGGAACATGTATTCATTGGTCCTCTCCTATTGCCTGTCCTCTGTGAAAGGTGGCTGGCATCAACTGGAAGATACAACAAATTTCCTTCTCTTGAAAATTGAGGAGGTTGGAATGCTAATTCCTTTGTTTACATCATAGCAATTTAGTAGCCTTTTTCCCATTCCAATAACTCTTTGGATATTGCTTAATCTACAGGGACAATTACCAAATTCCTGTCTGCTGCAAGATATCTTTGAAGATATCGTTGGAAGCCTGCTCGAGACATCTCCTGAAGAAAACATTTTCATTTCACAGCCATGCCGTGATAATATCTTGTATCTTTTGAAGCTTAGTCATGAATTGCTTGTTGATCAAATTGGAATTAAACTCTTGGTATGCTCTGAACAATACTTTGTACTTAACGGAAAAAGATGTTATTTTTTTACAGCTCGTCATTCACTTATTCTGCTATTTTCTCTCACAGTTTCCTTCACCTGACATGTCTGCACAATCTTCATCTGATGATTCACTGAAAGAGGACATTAGCTCCACAGTTGTAGAAATAATAAATGCTGAGAGCAATGGCCAACTTACAAGGTAATATATCAGTTCTGTTGGTACATATAAAACACATGCAATGTAATCCTATGGAAAATATTTCTGATAGGAAATTTCTTCATGTTAAGATCAAGCTGCTGGTAATGCCTACTACCCAGGCACACTGAAGACTACTGTGAATTCGTGTTGGAAACCTTATCCTGATGCCAAGAGTGGCTTGATGTGTTACTCTTTTTTTTGGGGGGGGTGAATCATGTATGGATTAGTACAGTAAAGATTGTCACACAACCACCATAACACAGGCACGGCACACAGGACAATCTCAGAAAGAACATGTGATCTCCACGCTTTGAAGATCTATTTTGGTCAATGGGGAACATGTTACGCTAAAACACAATTGATGACTTTGCTTCTAAAGTCACTTACACTACCATTTCTTCTTTCAAGTCTGGAATGATACACTCTATCAAGTGGCTTAGGATTAGTGACTGCTGTAGCAGTACAAGTTTCATTGTATTGGACTATTGGTACTTGGTAGTCAAAACAATTTACTATCGATGATTTGACACCAAACTGCTTGCACATCCTGAAGCTAAATCTGACTGATTTGTTTGCATTTTGAAGTCAGGCGTGTTGTTAGTTTAAGCAGTTTTGCTTTTACTCCATGATGACCTGTAACTCTATTTATATTTTTTTTCACTTGCCTTTGGTTTCGATGACATGCAAAAGTAGAACTTACTGAGCATTTGTATTACCATCAGTAAATATGTCAGTTTGCACTTTTGCAGTCTTCCTTGGAGTGATAGCACCTTTACTGATGGAGATAAACTGAGTGATGATTGGTGGAGTTTTTATGACAAGATATGGACTCTTCTTTGCAATTTGAATGGCAAAGGACAAAACAGATTGACACCAAAGGGTTCAAATGCTGCTGCCCCATCTATTGGACAAAGGGCACGTGGGTTGGTAGAATCGCTGAATATCCCTGCTGCAGAAATGGCTGCTGTAGTTGTAACTGGAGGCATTGGTACTGCATTAAGTGGAAAGACCAACAAAATTGCAGACAAAGCTATGATGCTAAGAGGAGAGAGATTCCCGAGAATCATCTTCCACCTTGTAATTATGTATCTCTGCAAAGCTGGCTTAGATAATGCATCAAAATGTGTTCAGCAATTTATATCATTGCTTCCTAATCTTATTTCCGAAGATGATCAAAGCAAAAACAGACTGCATTTTTTAATTTGGTATGATTAACACTTTTAAGAGTATGTTAACTTTCCCTCAATGATTGTGACTGTTTTAGTAATTTCCTTTTTGCTGCAGGTCTTTACTAAGGGTAAGATCCCAGTACGGGGAACTTGATGATGGTGCACGTTTTAATATTATGTCGCACTTGATTCTTGAAACTGTCATATATGGAAAGTCTATGTTTGCCCCTAGTATGTTGGGCAGAGGTGATTCTGCTGAAGCAAATAGCAATAAGGAGTCTGGGTTCATTCTTAATCTTGTACAGAAGGATTGTGTTCTTGCTGCGGTTTGTTCCTGTTTTCATGTTTAGTTTTATACAGAAGTTTTTTTGAGCTTTTCAGAAATTTCTCAAGCATTTACAATTATTGTGCCTTACATTGTTGCATTGCACAAATTCTTAACTGTGCTCCACATGATTTGTTTTCTTTATTTTATCAGGAGAAAAAAATGTTATTGAACCCCTGAAGGCTAATTTTTCGTTTGTTTTGTGAACAATGCCAAAAGAAAAACCATTGCTGAGAAATAATCACTTTGCTGCTTGCCAGGCTGCTGATGAGGTAAAGTACATGAATGAAGCAAAGGCTGATCGCCTGAGGCAGCTCCAGGAGCTTCATTCTAAACTTGATGAGCGCTTGATTGAAGAAATAGAACAAGTCCAAAGCTTTGAGGATGATATACAGTTTGCCAAGACCGCTGCTCTTTCTTCGGATGACAGTAGAAAAGCAGCTTTCCAGCTTGCATTCGATGAGGATCAGCAAATTGTTGCAGTAAGTTGACCACAGTAATTTTTATAAAACATGCCAATGTTTAGTAGTTTAAGAATGCATATAAAACTGATTTATGTTTCATATCAGGACAAATGGATACATATTTTCCGTGATTTGAGTGATGAAAGGGGACCATGGTCCGCTAGTCCCTTTCCAAATAATATTGTGACATATTGGAAACTTGACAAGACAGAGGATAAATGGCGACGGCGACTGAAGCTCAAGCGTAATTATAAGTTTGATGAACGCCTTTGCCAGCCATCGTCTGCCAAATCTAGTAATGAAAACAGTGCTCTGTCCGCTGACCCTTCTGTTAGTGCCAAGATTCCAGAAAAATTAAAACACTTCCTTCTGAAAGGAGTGCGTGGAATTACAGGGGATATTAGTTCTGAATCCTGTGAGGATAACAATGATATGAGTGAGCCTTTCCTGAATAATCCGTCAGAGAACCAGGTTGCAAGTGATGCTGCAGACTCTGCAGATACCTCAGATTATCCCACTATTGTTCAAAATAGGAAAGAACCATCCTCTACTGGTGGAGATAATGATCATACTGAGGTAAGCAGGTTTCATTGTGTGCATGCAAAATTGGCATAGAGATTTTTATTGTTGTTTTATCCTTCAGACCCTTCTTTTCCTTCTCATTTCCCAGGTGCTATCATCAGTCCAATGTGTTCTTGTAACCCCCAAAAGAAAACTAGCTGGGCAATTGACTATCACACGAAATGCCCTGCATTTTTCTTTTGAACTTTTGGTTGAAGGCATGGGAGGATCATCTGTTTTCAACAGATTTCAAGATAAAAAGGAATCAGATTCCAAGAACGAGTTGGGAAGTGTGGAAAAACTGAAGGGTAATTTTGATGGAGGACAAGGCAATGCGGCTGAATCTAGTGATGCTCTGATGAAAAATCAATCTAACAAAATCAAACACCATAGAAGGTGGAAAATAACCAGGGTGTGCCCCCCTCTTCTCTCTCTCTTTGTGTGGGTGTGGGTGCATATAGATCAGTCACAAATTTGATTCCCACTTTTCTTTGTTGACAGATAAGAGCAGTTCATTGGACACGTTACCTACTACAATATACTGCAACAGAGATATTCTTTGATGATGAACCTATATTTCTTAATTTTTCCTCCCAAAATGATGCTAAAAATGTTGGGTCTCTCTTAGTTTCTCTGAGGAATGATGCTTTGTTCCCCAAAGGAAGTACCAAAGACAAAAATAGTGTGATTTCATTTGTTGATAGAAAGGTTGCCCTTGAAATGGCTGAGAGTGCTAGAGAAAGTTGGAGGAGAAGAGAAATCAGCAACTTTGAGTATGTAATGATTCTGAACACTCTTGCTGGACGATCTTACAACGATTTAACTCAGTATCCTATCTTTCCTTGGATATTGGCGGACTATTCCTCGGAAAAGCTTGATTTCAACAAGTCATCTACTTTCAGGGACCTGTCAAAACCAGTTGGCGCCTTGGATGCAAAGCGCTTTAAGGTACGATCAGGAGCTACGCATACGGGCTAATGTCTCTTCCGGTTATCATCCCCTCTGATAACATTGAATAAACAATATGCAATGTGCAGGTTTTTGAAGATAGATATCTTAATTTCTGTGATCCTGATATACCAAGGTTTGATCTTGATCAAATATGCATTGTATTCCTTCAAACTTTTTCTTCTGTCCCGATTCCTTCAAACTTTTTCTTCTGTCCCGAGTTTGCTCTAGACACGCTTTACAGAGAACTTATCTTTATTTTCCTTCTGTAGTTTTTATTATGGATCGCACTACTCTAGCATGGGAATTGTTCTTTATTACCTTCTAAGGCTTGAACCTTTTACTGCTCTGCACCGCAATCTTCAGGTTCTTTCTTTATTCTTGTTTTCCTGCCCTTCCTCAGCACTATATGTTGCTTCACTGTCCTTTTTTACTTTGTTCTAAGTATTTTTTTACTTGATTGAAAAGTATTCTTGTATTACTAAAGAATGAATATTAATTTGTAATATGGGTATATTCTGTCATGGCATATTTTTCACCTGAGTGCCAAACACACACACACACAATATAGCTAATACATTGTTTTACATATTTTGTACAGGGTGGTAAATTTGACCATGCAGATCGTCTCTTTCAGAGCATTGAAAGCACATATAGGAACTGCCTATCAAATACAAGTGACGTCAAAGAGCTCATACCTGAATTCTTTTACATGCCCGAGTTTCTTGAAAATTCAAATTCATATCTCCTTGGGATAAAGCAGGATGGTGAACCTTTAGGTGATGTTGGTCTTCCTCCATGGGCAAAGGTAATTGATTATTTCTGCATATGCTAGTGTCAATCATCCTCAATAGTACTCTTGATTTTCTGTTGGTTCTCTTTTGAGTGAAGAATGAACTAATCCAGTATTGAATGTGGTATAGATTTATTCATATTCTGCCAGGACACAATTCAGTTGCAAAATGGTTTATGATCCTCTAGAGTTGCATGTTGTCTTCATATAGCTACATTACCATGTTTAGTTTATAAGAACTTTGTTTCACAAAAAATCAAAAAAACTTTTTTGTGTGCAGTGAATTTCCATGAGCTAGTAAACTGGGATATGAATGTAGATGATTTTGTTCTGCATCAAATAACGTCAATTTCTCATAGTAGATTTGATACTTCAGATTCTTAATTTAACTATCACAATTCATAATTGCATTGCATAGAATCACATGGCTTACATGTTAGCCTCGTTAGTTTGCAAATGGGAAATTATCAAGTTTGCACTGGATGCCTCCGGCCCAAATATGGTGCTCCCTATAGTCAAAGTTTCTTGAAGTTTTTACTTTTTCACAGTATTCGAGATGCAACATTGAGCAAAAGTTTTGTATCACAATATATTTGTAAAGTTATAGAAGTATAAATTATGAAAGTTTTTTTGGTTAGGAATCTACTCATATAACCAATCTAAATATTCAAAAGGATTGTATTGGTTAAAGACACAAAAGTTTGACTGCGCACTATGGCGACAAGAATCCATGACTGAAGGAAGTATGCCTCATTGGGTAATTTATCAAATTTTCATGCAGGGTTCACCGGAAGAATTCATTCATATTAATCGAGAAGCCCTTGAAAGTGAATATGTAAGCTCTAATCTCCACCACTGGATTGACCTCATATTTGGTTATAAGCAGCGTGGCAAGCCTGCTGTTGAGGTACAAAATATATCATTTTTGTCAGCACAATTGAGTTCTCAGTTCTCACAAAATGACCTTACTAATCATGTAGAAATTATTTGGTGCAGGCAGCAAACATATTTTACTATTTGACATATGAGGGCGCAGTGGATTTGGAAAACATGGATGATATGTTGCAGAAGTCTGCTATTGAGGACCAAATTGCAAATTTTGGGCAGACACCGATTCAAATTTTTCGGAAAAAGCACCCAAGAAGAGGGCCTCCTATACCAATTGCGCACCCACTATATTTTGCTCCACAATCGATAACAGTGACTTCTGTTGTCCCTAGTACAATCAGCTCTTCATCATCTGTATTGTTCATTGGCTTGTTGGACTCAAACGTTGTCTTGATGAATGAGGGGCTCATACTGTCAGTAAAGCTTTGGCTAACAACACAATTACAGTCTGGTGGAAACTTCACATTTTCTGGATCACTGGTCTCTTCCTAATTACAATTATCTCTGAAGATTGACAATATTGTTTTATAATTATATGTACTTTTATTTATTATGTATATTCTTTTCTTGTAGGAACCTTTCTTTGGAATTGGTTCTGATGTTATTTCTCCCCGGAAAATTGGCACTTCCTTGGCTGAAAGTGTTGAGTTTGGAAGACAATGCCTGGCAGCTGTTCAAATTCATGGTGACAATTATTTAATTTTATGTGGTAATTGGGAGAACAGTTTCCAGATCATTTCCCTTAGTGATGGTAAAATTGTGCAGAGCATCCGACAGCATAAAGATGTTGTCAGCTGTGTGGCAGGTAAACATTTCTAAAGTATATGGTATTAGATTGCCTCTTTAGGCTCCAGCTTTAAGCAATTATGGTAACATATCAATTAGTGTTAGCGATTATTAACACTTCAATAGCCAGTATTATGCAGAACATTCAAAATATGACCTGCAATCAGCAAATTGATCTATCTTGGGTTCTCTCGCTTTTTTTTTTTTTTTTGCAATTTCCACTAGCAAATCAAGTATGTTGAGAATCACTTGTACAAGTTACTAAATAATACTTGATAATAGCTGGCAGCAGCATGTGTTACTATGACTGTAAGTCTGTAATCTTGTTACCCGCTGTCCACTGTAGGCTTTTAACAGTTTGGATACGTTAATGTGCTCAGGAAACCTCATATATGTGTTCTTTCTTTCCCTTTTGCCTTAACATCTGGTAACACACTTTTGTGCAGTTTCATCTGATGGAAGTGTAATTGCAACTGGAAGTTATGACACAACTGTTATGATCTGGCATGCATTCCGAGGAAGATCAAACGACAAAAGATCTAGGAATGCAAATTATGACCTATCAACTAAGGACCATGTTATCATCGAAAACCCTTCTCATATCTTATGTGGTCATGATGATATTATCACATGCTTATTTGTTAGTACGGAACTAGATATTGTTATCAGTGGATCAAAAGATGGAACCTGTATATTTCATACATTGCGTGAAGGGACATATGTTCGATCCATTCGACATCCTTCAGGTGCTGGTCTGTCAAAACTGGTGGCATCACAGCACAGTAGACTAGTATTTTATTCTGAGAGTGACCTATCCTTGCATATGTATTCCATAAACGGAAAACATATTGCTTCTTCAGAATCCAATGGCCGTCTCAATTGCATGGAACTGAGTTGTTGCGGAGAGTTTATGGTATGTGCTGGTGATCATGGACAAATTGTTCTGCGCTCTATGCATTCTCTTGATGTTGTTTGGAGGTATGAGGGAACTGGGAAGGCAATAACTTCTTTAGTTGTGACTCCCGAGGAGTGCTTTTTGGCTGGAACCAAGGATGGTAGCTTGATTGTATTTTCAATAGAAAATCCTTTACTTCGCAAAGGTGGCATGCAACGGAACAAGATAAAATCTTCTGTAGGGGGTTAGTGGTGTATGTAGAAACATTAACCAGCGCTCCTTGCTGCAAGTTGTAAACAAAAGGTGAGTCATTGCCCTCAATTAATGCTGCTTCTCTTGTCTTTGTTTTCTGATTTCTACCTTTTTATGCCTCTTTCTTTGTGTCGATGTCTCGCATCATCTTGTTTGTTCTCATCTCCAAATTTGCAGAATGCTCAAACTGCATAACCAATTTTTGGATTGGGTTGCAGCTCTGTAGTTTTAAGGTTCCTTATGGGGGGAGGACATTGTTTTGACTGCTCTTAAAATCAACGGGGGTACTTACTGTAGTTAGGCAATGTTTACTTATTCTTACCCATCACAGGTTTTTTTTATTTCAATTGCATGCCTTGGCTAATAATTAAACATTGAAGTGTAGTGTTCTGAGCTCTGACTTAATCCAGTGACTTGGGAAAAACTTAATAGAATACTGCCAGACATAATCTTGGTTAATGGTTCTGGTGACATTTGCCAAGTTTGCATTGTTCATTACTATACTATTAGCTAGACAGCCTAAACTGCTAAACAACTGTGACTGGCGAGAATTTTCTTGGTGTATGCATCCAATTCCGTCAGTTGCTAAGCCAATTGTCTGAAGTTACTGTACTTGCACCATGATTTTTGCTGGGAATATTGATGGTTCTATTTTGAACTCTGCAGGCTATCAGCAGTAAATGTAAAAGAGAACAGATTTGTTAATCCTGTACACATCTACATACAGCATCGGATCGAGGAATTAGGATTCCGCAGAAGGCATGAGCTGATCGCAATCCACAAGCAGCTAATTCTTCTAACTGCGGAATGAATACGATGGAAGCCAATGCTACAGTAGATTTACATTTGATTTTCAAGACAAGCTTGAATACAAACATCTTCATATGATGGACGCTTCGGATGCATCATATTTTCAACGTGGTGCTAGTTGCTTACCGAGTGCATTTGAGTGTAACATAATCCTTTTTTTTTTTTGGTTTTCTTACTAGTTAGAGTGAGGCGGTGAGCAACATTCATTCACGATAGAATTTGCCCGTACGTATTAAGATGCCAGTGCTCTGTAATTACAAAACTGCTGCACGCTGTACATGGAAGCTGTTCTTAAGCGACGAGAAAAAAAACAAACGGCACGCAGCTTGGGTTATGATTCTCTTGAGAATTAGAAACCTGTGACAATACGTTACTTACATTTAGGCCTGTCCAGTGTCCACACATCTGTTATTCCAGCAAATCTCTAGCAGCTATTGACCGTTGAGCAATCTAGTCTAACATTTAACAATGGCAACTTTCAGACTAAGACCTGAAAGCTGTAGAACTAGATATAGTTTTGATTATTGTTTCACCAGCGTTAATTTAGTTTAACATTCCCTAATCATTTGTAATCGATAAGGAGGTCGGAAATATGGGCTTGAGCTTTTGTCTTCTCGTTTATTTTGCACTATTCATAAATTTCATCTTTTTTTGACTTTTTGTTTTTTTTTGAGTTTTTTTGCTGGTTCTTTTTTTCCATATTCGTTTGTATTGTCCGTGATAGACTAATATTTTTTTTCTATTTTTAAATTTTTTTAGATTTAGTTAGGTCAAATAAGTCACTATCAGCTACATTGAAATTTTAGCCACAAGTCATTTTTTTTAGCCCAACCGAGTAGCACCTAAATCAGGTTTCCAAATCCGATCCGTAGGTGCATCATTTGGAAGCTCGGTCAGAAAGCTTTATCAGGCATCGAGTTGGGCAGAGTTTGGAATTGGCCCTTCTAGCAGGTATCTTATGTCGGAGATATCATTAGGTCCAATAGATTACCGAGCCCTAGTTGTGCAACATCGAGTTTTTAGATACTAGAGATTATAAAGAGATATAGTCATATGCGATTTTGGCTGATATAGCTGAAATCAATATAACGTCTACAACAATCGATTTATAAAACTGATCTTGAAAAGATGTACAATTGAAAAATGAGTTACTGTAGTGCCGTACATAAGGTATCGGCACCCATGGTTTGCCGGACTTTGATGGGCGCATGATAAAAGAAAGCATGGAAACGCTGGAACATGGGTGTGATGATTTGCGTGTTACAGACGATCCAGGTCGCCAACCGAATGTGCTGATATGTGAGATAGATTTAGCTAATGATAGATCAATGTTTGGTTGAGAACGTGTGAGTATCTTGGGAAGTTTTGGTCGCTAAGCTGTTAAGTTATTTTAAAAAAGTTATTTCGATAAATTGTTATAAAAAAATAAAAAAACTGTTTTATTTATTTGTTCGACAAAAATAATAAATCATAAACGAAAAATAAAGGGTTCCAGCCAGCAGGAAGAGTCACCAGTGAGGGCTAACGTGACAACATGGCCCAAGAACTACGGCACGCGCTGCATTACAAAAGCGAGACGACCTCTCCTCTGCCCTGCCGCCATTAGCCCATTACAAAGCAGGATTTCTGACCTTTGTGATACAGTGCGAACGAGGGGGAGAGAGAGAGAGAGAGAGAGAGAGAGAGAGAGAGAGAGAGAGAGCGCAGGAGCCATGACGATGAGTCCGTCCAACCTTCAGGCGACCGCCGTGCCCCAGACGGCGGCGGCCAGGTGTGCAGCTGCGACGTCACGGAGGTCCAGGTACATTTACGCAGCGTAGGATGCGAAATTAAGCGCGAGCTTGGTAAGATGTCACTTTGATCGCATTGAAATGTTGAGCTGGTATGTGTCCGCGATGCAGGCGAGGGCCAAGAGAGCGGCGAAGGAGGAGAGAGCACAGCCGTTGGATCGCGACGTGGACGGGCTGTCCGTGAGGAGGTCGCTGCAGTGGTTCTTGCAGAGGCGTCTGGTGACGAGGAGCGAACCACGATGGATCCGCCTCGTCGGAGTCGTCTCGCTGAACTTACTGTTGAATTAAATCTAGCGTGCTAGCATATACACGCACGTCAGTTTCTCGATATAACTATGCTCTGTATGCAAGGTGTAATACATTGAAAGACCTCACCTCGCGTGGGAACTATTTTGGAAAGATGGCAGGAGCTCTACCATTTAATTAAGAGAAATAGAGAATAAAAATATACGATAAGATTATGCCGCAGTATGAGTTTACGTAACGAGGTATTACATATCATGAGCTCAAGAGAGAAAAGTAAGAAAGAGATACAAACCTAATGTATTACACGAAGAGTGAGCTCAAACAAAAAGCACAAGTGACACAAAAATATCAACTCTTAGAAAGCTTTGCCAATGCATTCACTGACACTCGAAGAATCGTCACTCGAATACTCGATATGTCTTGCTCAAATTTCCCCTTACGTACTTTGCAAGAGCATCAATGTAGGGTCGAGTACGACGAATCAAAAGAGAGTGAACAACTCTTTTAAAATTTTTTTCTCAAATATCAACAACATTCAATGGAAGCACTGTTGAAGTATAAGTAAATTGCCCATCTTTTCTCATCAGCTTAAACTTTTGGGTGAACTGGTTGGTGCATGCAACTCAATATGGTATCAGAGCCAAGAGGTCCCGAGTTCAAGACTTGGCTGACGCAATTAAAAAAAATTAATTGCAGTCCACTTCTATTCCACTTATTGGCCTGAGGGAGCCTACACGTGAGGGGGAGTGTTGAAGTATAAGTAAATTGCCCATCTTTCCTCATCAGCTTAAGCTTTTGGATGAACTTTGTATGTTCATTTCACTTGGAGATGAAGATTTTACAGCCAATCCATCAGGATAGTAGAGCTCTGAACCTAGAGCAAATACAAAAAAACTCCAACACAAGGAAACAATAATCCTAATCTCTCAAGTCAAAAGAGATGTACCTCCCACAACACAACATAATACAACACATGGTTTATATAGTAGAGACTCCTCACATCTCCAACCACTGCTTGTGGATCACGTCACTTACACTTAGGGAAGCTCAATAATGAAGGACCATGTGAGAAGGTCCATGGTATTACTATGATGAACTATTACAAATTTTGTAGAATAGTTAAGTGATTTCACAAAGATCGCACTTTGTCTGGACTGGTTTTGTGCAGAAATTGAGCATTTTAGGATTTGAGTCATGGATTGAGTTGAGGTGACTTGGGTCATTACATTAAGGTTGCATGATGCATGCTTTGACTAACGTGGGTCAAGTTGTGAAGAAATTGTGCCCGAAGATAATTTCTTTGTCTTTGGATGTGCAGAGTCGCTTGGAGTCAACTATGGTCAATGGCAAGGAACGGGGCTAGACTTATGGAGGAGTTAAGGCCCACAACGATCGAGGATACCGAGTGAGACGTTGAGCTCAAGCATGACACGAGAAGGGCGGGAAATGTTGAAGATGAGTTCGAACGGCTAGATTGCACCATGTAGTTTGCACGGGTCAAGTGAGCCTTGGTTCAGTGGAACCAGGATGAGAGAGACTTATCGATACGTGACAAGCTAGTGGTGCATCTACACGTGGAAAGTATGACGATTGCTTGTAGTGGTTGGTGGTGACTAGGTCAAGAAAGGGTATTTTGGTAGTTTGACAAAAATACTGGAAACCATCTTAGATCAAAACCGCGGCGCATGGGTGATGCGTTGGAGAGCGGTTTAGATCAAGATAGAGCTGGTTAGATTAAAGTTAAGGATTTAGTGGTTACACACTTATGCTCTTTCAAAAGCATGTATAAATATGTTTTTGTTGTAGTTGATAACTTTTCAAGGTACTGTTTGGTGTTCTTTTTAGTCTCGAATGCCGTCATGAGAAATTTGATTGGTTTCTGTTTTTTTACTCAACTGATGTATAGCAAATCGGTTAAAATTAAGAAACTTTTGTTTAAAATATTTCAGCTATTTTATGACACTTTTGGATTGGCTTCTTAAAGCATATATGGCTTCATGTTTGTTAGGGCGTTCTGAACCTTACATGAGACACCTGATCGTACTAAGTTCTACTTTGTTTTAAGATGGTGGGCATAATTGACTAGCGAAGTTATCTTAAGTCTCATAACTCAAACGACCGCGAGTTCATGTGCTAAAAGATACACTCGTGTGCCTATGTATCTTCTTTGTAATCGAAAAAAAACCAGGGACATATATATCGCATCGTTGCGTGATCTCAGACGTACGTTTCTGTAAGTAACCATATTTCTTGGATGAAACAGATGGGCATGCATACGGTACATATTTACGCACATACGTACGCATCCATGATACGCTTGCCCGAAAGAGAATAATGTCTTAATTATCACTGTTTTGAGCAAAATTGAAGGATGACACAGGAAAATTAAGCATCATTTCTTTGCAAGAGAGTTAATTAAGCATGCACGGAAGAGCTAAAATATACACTCCATGCTCCGTAGCTATAGCTAGCTAGGTTCATCTCTTAATGTACGGTATATATACCTCGCCTAGCTACTTTAGTTCTTCTGTTGTTTATGCACCGACGTTCTTGTGCAACTGTGGCGCATAAACGACTCGCCGGTGCCCTTTGTGGTGACTACTCTCCCAGCCGGCCGCCTGGCCATGGTCGTTATTGGAGAAGCACTTGCTGAGCTCCCTCATGAAGCCACCCGTGGGCGCGCTCGCTGGCGACGCCCGCTTCAGCGACGCCGCCGTGAAGGCGCTCGCCGAGCTCTTGGCGGCCTGCTTGCCGTAGTGGTCACTGTAGGCCATCTCCCTGTCGTCCTCAGCGATCGTGTCGAGGCTCCTCGGCACCTTCCTCCGCCGCATGATCGACACGAACTGCGGCGGCGCCACCTCCGTCATGAACCTCGCCGCCGCCTGCGCCTGCGCCTTCGCCATGTTACACACGCAGCTACAGATACGCAGACAGGCTGACCTAGCTAGCTAGGCTTGTGAGTTGTGGCTTGCAACTTGCAAGGTCTACTGTAGCTTATGCCTTGTGGAAGTGTAGAGAGCTTACAGTCTGCAGCTTACACAGTGCCTCTAGGCAAAGCGTATATTTATAGTAAACCGAACCAGCAGCTAGCTGCAGCTGTGCCACGGGCCATACGCCAGAATAAGATACGGATAGCGTCGTCGCCTCCTCGCAAAGACGGATCACACAGCTGTACGAACCCAGCAGCTCGCAAGCGAACCCAGTGAAAAATTAGACAGGGCATGCATGGGCATAGTTACGCTTTCGATGGCGGCATTTGCCATGCGTAATGCGACTGACGGCGCGAGCTGCGGGTCGAGACGACCGAGCGTTCAAGGCGGGAGTTAATGCAGCGCGCGACGGGCGAATGGGACCTTTCTGGTTTAATGAGGAGGGGCGCCCGCGACGGCGACGGCAAAGGCACGGCCGGAGCGACGTGTCAGGCGCCCGGTGGTGAGGGCTCGACCTGTGGCGCTCCGGCCGTCTAGGGTTTTCCGGTAAATTTTGGGTGTAGAAATTTGTCTAGTGGTGCGTAATTGTTGGAAGGGTGTGTCTAGGTATCATATTTTTTTTCCTAACAATCATTCAAATTTAAGAATAGTCCCATATTAATTGTGGAAGGGCAAAAAAATCTAATTTAAAAGTGGGGGAGTCCCTCACCTCATTGGTTGTCTTTTGAAGTGAGAAGGCCCTTACAATCTTACAATTGGTATTAGAGCACGGTTCTAACTTTTTTGTTCCAATGGATACTAGATTGTTAGAATAGTTTCACATTGATTGTGGAAGAGTAAGAGACCTAACTTAAAAATGAGGGAGTTTCTCACCTTATTGACTAGCCTTTAGAGCGATTCATTTTCTACCTTGGGTGTGATTCGCAATTGAAATTGGTACGTCGCTTTTGATCCGTCCATCCGGCCGGCGTCATCCATACATGGAAGCGTTTGAGATGTGCAGCAATGCCGTGCACCGTCGGGCACATGGAGCCGATATACATACGTTGGCATTGAAGGACAATCTATTCTGTATATATGGACAGTGACAAGATGGTGACTGTCGAAAGAGACGACACGGTGCGAGCTTAGCTATTACCTCAGATCAGCGCCCGCCGTTCTCCTGCATTCCCAACGGCGTATGAGAAATCAAAACAGCGCGACACCCACGAGGACGCGCGGTTTTCCCGACCCACAGGACATGGACGTGCATGCATGCACAGTCATCAACAATCAAATATATATACCTTGAGATTGATACAAAAAATTTCAAAATTTAAACCATCGTCCCGTCTTCTTATAGAAATTAACCAGAAAGAGGAGTAGCGTTGAGCCACTAAATTGTGCCGACAACATGCTGTGCTTCGAATCCCTGCTGGGTAAATCTCTTGAGGGTATCTGGGCGTGGGCTGCAGAAAAAACAGGGATGTTACTCCGTCCGGTCAGCGTACCATCTGTTGTCGGATGCAGAGTCAGGAATTGATTACGTTTCAGATTCAGTGATAGAATGATTTAAAATTATCTAGGTTAAATCATGAAAATATTATCCAGATTAGACTGAATTTATCCAGACTGTACACTACATATTTTTACATACTCCAAACTGAAGTCTACCCTGTCTAAGGTGTGGCTCCGCCCCTAGATGCAGCTACAGCCCAGCAGCATGCATGTTCATCGTTTGACACGGCAAATCCAGTCTGGAAGAAAGTACGGAAGCTGGAGGCATCTCTGAAGGTTCGGGTTTTGTGGTGGCGAGTTCTGCATAATTTTATTCCTACTAGATCAGAGTTACGACAGCGTCATGTGGAGCGTAGCGGGCATTGCGAAATGTGCGGCTCGTCGGATGAAACGGCAATGCGCAAGCTAACGATCGAGCTGTGCCTGGGCAAAAGCTCCTATTTCACCGTTTGGAAGTTTTTTTGGGGGGCTCATCTATCATGCAAAACATTAATTAAGCATGTTGTTGGTTGAAATTGAAGTTGCTCGTGATATTTAGCAATCTTACTGGTTTTTCTACAAATTTGCCATTTTAAACCCCTCCCCAATGTTAGATGTGTATTATAGCTGTGTATTTTCCCTGTTTTATAAGGGGTTATCTGCATATATGCTATACATGTACGTGTATATATACACTAGCCTATTGGGCTCATAATAAATATAAGCGTTGTTCATAACATAGTATCAGAGCAAACCTAGGGTTTGTCGTCAAGTCGCCGCTGATTCATCTTCCAGCTGTCGCTTGGCTTTTCCATCTCAACCGCCGTGATTGTCGTTCTTTGCCTATCTCCTCCGCACAGGAGATGTGGATGCATCTACGCAACCTCTACGAGCCATCTGGTGACTTGAATTATTGTCTTGCTTGTTATTGATTCTTTTGCTTAAATTGATGATGTATGGTTTAATTTGGCGTATGAGATGACATGTCAGTGTTCTGTGATATATGGATACATTCTACTTATCTAATCTTGTAAGTATATTTTTGTTGGAAAGATTAAACAGCTTGGTGGTTGTAGGTTTGAACCCAAGAGGTTGTTTTGTTGCATGCACACAAAGTATTTGGTAAAATGTCTGCGAGAAATTAGCTTGCTGTTTTTTTTGTCACTTCCTCTGACCCTCTGAGCTCACACTGGGGCCATCATTAGGAACTCGGATGGAAATTTCATCGTCGCAACAGCGAGATGGTATGATCATTTGGCTGATGCGTTAGAAAAAAGAGTAATGGTTCGGTACATTCAGTTGTTCTCTGCCATTCAATGTATGCCATCCAACGGTTGTCATGACCTTGACACCTCCGGTGCTTGTGAGTGGTGTGCAGGGGTGATGCTAGTGAAATGGGCAAATAAGTAATTTTGCCTGAGAACTGATGCTACAACGAACACCTCGTGGTAGCTTATCGACTAGCATGCTTGCACTGTAATCCGCTGTGAGAGCTGCCATTTCCAAAGAATCCCGCATGGGGGGCGTCGCTCGTCCGCCTCCATTTCCACGACTGCTTTGTCAACGCAAGTGTTATAAAAACACCTTCATAGGTTCTCCCTTTCTTCCCAATTTAGCCTTCAAATGTCAGTACATATTCCACACTGGCTAGGTTGCTTTTCTATATGTGCAGTCAAAAAGACTCATGTCATACCGTGTTTGGGATAGTAACAAACTTAAGTACATTGGCAAGTGAACCTGAAGTCTGAATTGGTGCTGATTGCTGAAGAATTGTATGTTCTACAGTTTGTAGTTGTAGTTTGGATATGTGTAGCAGAGTATGTAGGTTCAGTATTGTTACTTTACAGCAAGTTCCCCATAAGTCAGTTAAAAAGAGTGGTGTGCACTCTGCACAAATTTTCAAACCATTGAGATTATAGCCCTTGGTTGGCTAAGGAGTGGCGAGTAGCACTTGCGCCGAACATGGTCCAAATCGTCGAGATTTCCATCGCCATTCGCCGAGATTTCCGTCGCCGTTGTCATCCGGACGGAACGACTGACTGTTGAAGTATAAGTGAATTGTCCACCTTTCCTCATCAGCTTAACCTTTTGGGTGAACTGGTTGGTGCATGCAACTCAATATGGTATCAGAGCCAAGAGGTCTCGAGTTCAAGACCTGGCTGACGCAATTAAAAAAATTAATTGCAGTCCACTTCTATTCCACGTATTAGGCCTAAGGGAGCCTACACGTGAGGGGGAGTGTTGAAGTATAAGTGAATTGTCCACCTTTCCTCATCAGCTTAAGCTTTTGGGTGAACTGGTTGGTGCATGCAACTCAATACTGACGAGTTCGATCGAACTGTTTTTTTTTGCTGCAACCGCTGTGGACGGTGTGGAGTCGTGCGCCTCGTGCCTAACTCATTCTCTACAACAGGAAGAAGTTAAATAACGGTAATGCCTCTAATTAATGGATGGTTAGATTTGCTGGAGGTGTCAGTACCTCCCACACCACTACATGACCAAACCAAAACTCTAGAAAAAATGTGCCGACAAGAAGCGTGGAGAAGACGGCGAGTGAACGGGCTCAATTTTTTTTTCATTAGAGAAAACGGGCTCGTCGAATCTTAAGTGTTAGAAATGCGGATTGGTTCCTGAAGCCCACTCAGGCCCACATGTGTTGTCAGCCCAACCCACATTCACACTAAAATAAGGGACCATTTGAGCTGTCAGTTTCCCAGCCCATGTGGCCTGCTAGTCCCATGACATTTCGAGTGGCCCCACATGCAGAGGGTGTCCCAGCCTCTGCATTAAACCCTAGCCAGTGTCCCCAGCCCTCGTATATAATCTCTGCTTGCTATGTGGTTGTTCCAAACGGTTTCAGCTTCTCACTTCAAGAAGCCAGAAACCGAATCAAAGGTTCAGTGTGACAGGCTTCCCAAAGAGGCTTGGGGGAGCTTTTGGAAGCGGCTTGAGAGAAGGGGTGGTAGGGTCCACTACTGGTCGATGGCGCTATCACCACCACAAGCTCTGCCTCTGTCTTGATGGTGCCGCCATGTGCTCCGCTATGGGCCGACGGCTCCACCATGAGATCCGCCTTGGCCTAGGAAGCGGTGGAGAGCATGCACTAGGCGGCAATGGCAACAATTTTTTTGTGATTTTTTTTATTTCTTGTTGCAACTTTATGCACAATTTTTAAGATGAAAAACCAAAAATGAAACATAATAAAATTGTGGAATCATATAATGTAATGATTATTGTAAAGATTTATTAGTGTAATTATCGGTATCAAATAAGTTATCATTTGCCTTAGGGATAATTTAGACATTTGCTAAATCAACTCAACCAAAAACCAAAAAGTCCAGCCAAATCAAGCATTAATACTTCCAATCGCTACTATTCCATACTAAGCTAAAAGCTGCAACCAAAAGCCAGAATAAGCTTCAGCAGCTTCAAACGTCTTGTACCTTTCCCTCTCCTCTCGAAGGTCTAGGCGACGGTGGCGGCGAGCTCGTGATCTGAAGCACAAGGAGAAGGAAGCACCGGCGCCCGGTGCGATCCCCCGTCGCTTCATTTCACTATGGTAAGGGCCTCGTCTTCGATTACCCGTCGCTTCATTTCACATTTACGAAGATCTGTATTTTTTTTGGGGTTAAGGCTGCCTATGTGCATTTCCAGCAAACACCTCGATAACAGGATAGCAGAAGGTTTCTTTGTGTTTACTTCATGTTCTGCATGGGCGGGGTTAGGGGCAGGAAAAAAATTCTTAACTTGCTCCGCTCGGTTGGGCTGAAAAAACTATGGCTTATAGCTGAAATTACATTGTATCGGCTGAAATTTTACTGTAGCTGAAGGTGACTTATTTGACATAATTAAATTTAAAAAACTTAAAAATAGAAAAAATATGCTAGCTCATCACGGACAACACAAACGAATACGAGAAAACAAGAACCGACAAAAAAGCTAAAAAAAAGCCAAAAGTTCAGAAAAAGACGAAATTTATGAATAGTGAAAAATAAGCCAGAAGCCAAAAGCTGAAGATGAAACGAGCGGGACAACCCCTTGTAATTGAATGTTAGTTCCACTCAACTTGCGTTTAGTAATGTAACTCAATGTTGCATTTGTGTTGGAGAAATGTAACTGAATGTTGTTGTGCATTTCTAGTAAGGTCTCAGCTAACTGTGACTTATCGTGTCAGTCGAAGAGGAAGACCATGGAGCAGCCCAAGGAGGAGAGAATGTCACTCTTGGACCCACTGTCCGTGAAGGGGAGTATTAATTGTCTTTGGAGTTCATTGAATGACACATTCATCGTAAGTACTGTTTTAGTCAGCTACATACTCTGCAGTCTGCACTTTTACGGCCTATTGAATTTCTTACCTGTGTTTGCCTCTATGCACAGCATGCCACTGACTTGTCTGGGAGGGAGACACTCGTTCGCATCACTGGTATGATCACTTTTATTTCAGTTAGTTTTTAGCTGCAGGCTTGCCGTTGACAGATTATGAACACAATCGATTGCCCCCAAAGCTGATCGCGACGAGCCATCACCATATGCAGCTGTGCTTGCTTCTCAAGATGTTGCACAGCGTTGCAAGGTTTGCATGTGAACATTATTGCTTCATTGGACCGGCGTCTGTTCTTTGGGTGGCTATTTCCTGAATTCTGATGAGTTGAACTCATTGTCACTTTCCTTTGCACTTCCAAGAGCTTGGTATTACTGCTTTGCACGTTAAGCTCCGTGCCACCGGAGGCAACAAGATCAAGACACCCGGACCTGGTGCTCAATCTGCTCTCAGGGCTCTTGCTTGATCTGGCATGAAAATCGGACACATTGGTAACTTCAGACATCTCACTAAAGGCTCATGATCACCAAATCAAATTTGCCCTTGTTACTGTAACAATGTTACTTTGGTTGACCAGTAAACCAGCCTAGTGTACTATCATAACTTGCTCTCTAGTTGGTCTGTCATTGTCGACCAAGAGCAGCAGTAAAAAAAAAATAGGATACTCTATGTCAATTTTTCCTATTACGGTACCATAACTTGCTTTTCTCCCTAGCGCAATTATGGCTTACTCAACTCCTGTTCAAATTAATTTGCATGTTACTATATCGATTTTGCTCTAGTTTGAACATTTAAATTGCCTAGTATAGTACAATAATTTGCTATCTGGTTAGTTTGCAAAATATTGCCCAAGACAGGGCAATAAACATAGGAATTGTTCTTGTTGACCAAATGCAGGAAGCATCCACCCCATCCCAAAGTTTAGCAAAAATCAATGTGAAAAATCCACAATGTAGGCATTTGGTTGCAGTGAGGGGTAGCAACAGGGGGTAGAGATGATGATAAATATGAATTAACTCAGAAAAAGAAAATGGCCCACATACACCACCATTTGGTTGTAGCGATGGACAGTGGAAGAGCTCCCTGTTTCCTATTACCACCTCTAGCAATTTTAAAACTACAAAAAAAAAGAATGCTCAAGCATTTGTTGATTGATTATGAAGAAGGAAAAAGCAAGTTGGTTCATAAGCATTGTTCTCTGGTTGGCCTGCAAACATTGCTCTAGTTGGCTTGACAAGCAAACTATGATATACAAATTAATTTACCTATTGTTGTAACAATTTTGTTCTACTTGACCAAGTTCAAATGCTTGTTAATGCACCATAGTTTGCATGCTAGCATGGCATAGATTGCAAGTTTATTCTAAATTGCAATTTCTAATGAAGGAAATTTATTAGTAGTAATTATCCTAATTTATTTGTGATACTAATAATAACTACTTGTCAATTTACCATAGTAGGCTATTTAGCTACAAGAGGATGAACTAGCATAAGTAGGCTACCTTCAGGAATTGAGCTACAACCTAAGAGAAAACTTGGAAAGAACAAGTGTAACCTATGTGATTTTGATGAACACAATGCTACAACATGCTAAAAGAGGTTGACCAAGACTGCCCAGCAACGTGAGTTGGATTTATTTGCTTGATGACTACTATGGAAGAAAAATTCATACTTGTCATCTTAGTTATCCTCCTTTAGATTGTTATCATGTTTATGCTTGTGTACTGCATGCTTTCATGATAGCACCTTGTACCCACCTGCATTTGTTTTTACCCATCTCGACTTTGCTTCTGATTAATTATAAGGTGTTTTGATTTCTAAAAAATATATATAAATCAATGATGTTTTTTATGAAGTTCTATGCTTCCTATCTGGGCATCATGAAAACAATTAGTTGCTTTATGGTCTATCAATTTTGCTTTTTAGAGAAAGAGAAAATTGCTTCCTATAATGTATCCAACATGCTTTTCCAAGTCATTTAAATCATTTTCTCCATTCTAGAAAAAACAGTACCTAATAATTATTCAGAGTCCTTGCAGGTTTAGAATTAGTGAATGATCATCTCGCTTTCGAAAAAAAGTGTCATGTCCCATCTTTAGTAATCCTCCAAACCCAGCTTCAGCTATCATGTCCTTTTGCTTTGGGGTCAAGTGTTTATACAACATGACAACTTGTACAATCTTGCAGGAGAAGCACAATTCTTGTGCCCTTAAAAAAGGTAAAGCAGAATACTGATGTAAGGTAAAAATGCTACTGGAAAAAATACAAAAAATAATAGTTAAGTTTTGAAAGACAAAGAATGCCTTGGACAACTCCATTTGGTTGTATCAAGAGACAACTCCATTTGGTTGTCAAGTGTTTGTACAATCTTACAGGAGAAGCACAATTCAACCCTTACCAACATGAATCTATGTCACCCTCGGCTCAAGCATGTTGATGCCCACCACCACCACCTTACCCCTCCACTCAATTTCTCTCAGCTTGAATGGCCCCAAATAAACAAAAACCCCGTTTACACAAAGCAAAAATCGCCCAAATATTACCAAAAATTCCCCAAATAAAATCATGACAACCCCCCGCCCCAAAAAAAAAATCCTTGGCTTACCGAAATGAATACATCACCACTCACCATGCTACGCTAATCCCCACCGCTGTAATCTCACTATCTGCCTCCTATGAAGAAACCAACCCGTAAGCACAAAGTGAAACCACCTCAAAACCCCTGAAATCCACAGAAAATCACTAGAAAAACCCACCAAAAAAATCCTCAGCTTACCGGTGTAGATCCATCGTCACTCGCCGCGACACACCGAGCACCACCACCTCCATCTCCCCGCCGCTCTAGTACCCTTCGATTTCACCACCAAAGTGTGTCCTCCCCCCTTGGGAAATCCTACGATGAACAACAAAACTGAGGAGAAGAAATGGAGAGAAGAAGATGACAAGAGAGAGAGAGAGTTATGAATTGATTTATGAAGTGTCACGATTCCCGAGATTCACGATAACACTACCTCCAACGGCGGTCCCCACGTATGTGTGTTCCGTATGTCTAACACACGCACGCGCGGAAACATGGATTTCTGTTTTTGTTTTTGCGAGGGATTTGCCATTGCAATTATTTGTACCGTGTTCGTGCGAATTGGAAATCGTCGAATTTATACGTAACTGCTCATCGACCGTTTCATTCTTTATTATTCATCCGATGGAAAACGAATACAAAGTGATTTTACAAATCGCAAGTCTTTACGGGAATTACCCTTCCCTTTCCCGGCCCTCGCACTAGAAAAAGCGCCGCTCATCACTTCGTCAGTCCACTTCAGAGAGAGAGCATGGCGTAGCCAATGATGCAGGCTCCGGCCGAGCTGACGAGGCCCGCGGCCACCGTGAGGCCGGCGCCGTTCCGGTGGTTGGAACCGACGGGAGGCGGCGACGTGGCGGTCGAGTTCGTCCCTCCAGCGCTCGGGGCGTTCGCTGAAGGTGGCGCCGGCGGGGAGCCGGTCGGAGCAGGCGACACTGAGCTCGGAGTAGGGGGAGACGAAGGTGGCGGTGTGCTTGGCGTCGTCGGAGCGGAGGCTGGAGGAGGAGCCGAGGTGGGAGCTTTAGGAGCTGGCGCGAGAGGAGGTGAGGGGGGTGTCGCCGGAGGCGCGCTGGAAGTAGTCGGAGGAGGAGACGACGGCGGAGGCGTGCTTGACGCCGGAGGAGGGGATGAGGAGGAAGGCGGCGGCGCCCCGCCAGTGCCGTTGCGGCTGGCGAGGACCATGACGATGAGCTTCTCGTTGGCCCGGCAGTTGGCCTCGACGCCGCTGATGAAGAAGAAGACGCCGGAGCGGTCGAACGTGAAGACTGTGTTGCCGTCGTCGAACTTCCTCACGTACGACGACGTGTTGCACGCGTTGTAGTCGCCCGGCTCCACCAGCAGCACCGCGTCCTTGTCCTTTGGGTAAACAAACACTGCACAGCCAAAAACCATAGAGATTGCACCATTACACCATGATCATGGCAGAAAGCTTCAAGAAGATGCGTCAACTTTGTGTCAGGTGACTGAATTACCTAGCGAGTCTCCTATATGAAACCTGGTCCTCTCCGCCCAAGAATTGTACGACTCCGCATTGGCGCCGGACACGCTCCAGCCATTGTCGCCTCCAACCTCGAACTGAGCTGCGCCGGTCATGGCGACCATAACAGCAAAGCAAGCAAGCCCAAGGCCAAGATTAGTAGCCTTTGCCATGCCTACAGATTAAACTCGCTAGCTAGATAGTTTAGTAAGGTAGCGTGTACAGGTGCTTCTACGTACCGGATAAGAGCTAGCCCGGGGCTGATGGGTATTTGTAGGTCTCAACGCCTGGGGCTTTACAAGCTGTGGGGTACTTTGCTTTCCATGGACACCTTGAGCAATGTCTGCAAAGCATATGGCACCTCACCTTTCCTTCTTGTCTTGGCTCTGTCTTTGTGCTTGTCCTGGCTGCAATTGCCTCCTCTCCTCTCCTTCGCCTTCTCCTTCTCTCCTCTTCAGTATGGGCTGTATAGCATTGGGTTCTTGACTTGGATGCTGTGGTTATTCATATATTCGTTGCCCATATGCTAGGAAAACAAACTGCAGCTGCAGCATCATAAGAGGCAATTTTTTGATCTTATTGCCAAATGCTCTTCATATCAGCTGTTGTAGCCCATAATATTAGTGCGTGCTCTCCGAAGGAGTAAAAAGGAGCAGCTGGTACAATCCTTGAACAAAGTGCTAGAGGCATGATGAACCATTGCATCATGTCAATATCACGTTTCTCTTGGCGCAGAAAACTGTTCATAGGACGAAGGAGCATGTGAAAAATTCCAGGATTATGTTGTGATGAACTATTTCCATTTTATGGGAGTGTGAATTTGTATTTTGTAAATTTGCCGAATTTCTAGAAGTTCTTTAGACCATGCAGCCTGTTAAGGAGATAGAGTTGTATTAGGAGATAGAGTTGTATTCTATTCCATATATACCTTATCTCTATATGGCATATCTCTTGTACTCTCCTATATATATGACACTTTGGGTCTCATAACTATACACACAATATTCATAATATGGTATCAGAGCCTAGGTTCCATACCTAGCCTCTGTTCGTCTTCATTGTCACGCCCGGAGAATCGATCTCTCACGGGCGGCCATCTTCGCCGTCGCCGGCTCATTGCCGTGGTCGCCGCCGCCCGGATCCGGCCGTCGATCGGCCGCGCATCGATCCGGCACCGCCGCCTCGGCCGCCACCTCGGATCTGCCGGATCGGGCTCGCCTTGCGCGCCGCGCCGTGGTTGTCGCCGCCGCCGCCGCCGGGCATAGGGCTCCTCGTCTAAGCCCGGCTCTCCTCGTCGTGCCGGAGCCCCTCGCATCGTCGCTCTGCGCGGTCATCCGTCCGCCGCGGCCGCTCCCGTGGCCGCCGTCGGGTCTTCTCGGGCCGCATCTGCGCCGCCGCTCGTGGATCTTCTCCACCGTCGTCGGGCTCTTCTGCCGCCGCCGCTCGCCTCCAACTCCAGCCTCTCCGCCGCCGGACCCACTGGCTTCGGCTCGCCGGGCTCTTCGCCGCCGTATGTCTTGGCGCGAGCACGATGGCGTGTTGATGCCACGGTCCGGCATCTTCTTGTCGCCGCCGACGCCGCCCCCGCCACTACTGCTGGCCGTGGCGGCCGCCTCCATGTCGCCTCGGAAGGTGAGCCCACCGATGTCGAGTGGTCGCCTCGGCGGGCCCTCCGGCCGCTCCTCCAACCGGCCACCACGCAATCTCCACTGCTCCACGGGCCCGACAGCACGTCGGCCTCCTCCGCTGCGGTTGAGACGCGCAGGGCGCAGCGGAGGTGCCTGGAGGATCTCGTCGGGCGGAGGAAAGACGGGGATGGAGGCCGAGAGGGGGTGGCTAGGGAGCCGCCTGGAGGCGGGGAGGGAGGCCACGGTTTATTCGCCGCGGCTGGTGAGGCGCGTGACTGAGTCACGTTTTCACGGGAGCGGGTAGAGAGAGAGAGAGAGTGAGAGGGTGCAGATGGAGTGCGGGACAGGCGTGCAGGAGTGAGGAGTTATAGTATGAGTTTTCTACTGCTGATTTGTGTTCTTTTGAGTTAGTTTTAGTTATTTTTCTCGTAAGTCTTCCGTTGCGTCCATCCAAAATCCGTAGTTTCTAATTTTTACATCGTCTCAGCCGTGCGAGTCCACAAATTTATTGTCAGTCATAGAAGAGTAGAAATTTTAGTTTGCATGGCAGCAGCCGCCACTCTATTCTTCGAGCCGCGTACAGATCGTAGAAGTCGTTATGATGCAGCCGCTTTTCCTGCCGCCGCCCCGAGTTTTTAAGGCCGCCGCGCTTCTTCTGCACCGCGCCTCCGTTGCGCTTCTTGTGCACTGCGCCGCCGCCGTCTCGGGCTTCGATCTGCGCCGTCATGCTTCTATCTATTCCTCTTTGTTTTGATTTGACAGTTTATTCCAAGGCTGCACGCAACGACGACATCATCAAGACTCGGATTTCGGATTTTTCTCGTTTTAGTGTTAACTCCTTTTTCAAATGCAATGCTATTGCATACGCCTTGCATTTGATGGGGGGTGTTAAGGAGATAGAGTTGTATTCTATTCCATATATGCCTTATCTCTATATGGCATATCTCTTGTACTCTCCTATATATATGACCCTTTGGGTCTCATAACTATACACACAATATTCATAACACAGCCTAACTGCCAGAGGAGGCATCAGATCGGCCACCCCAGCGGTCAGACCGGCTGGCCGACCAGTTTTGCTCGGCTGGACTTTGGACTTTGGGAATTTTGGTTGTGGGTTGAGTTTGTTTGACCTAGCTTAGTGCATATATATTGCGCATGATGTATGTTTTAGCTAATATGGGTCAAGTTATGAAGAAATTATGCCAGAAAATGATTTCTTGGGTTTTAGATGTGTAGGGTCAGTTGGAGTCGACCACGGTTAACGACGAGGATTAGGGCTACACTTATGGAGAAGTTGAGGCCTAGAACAATTAAGAATGACAGATGAGATGACTGAGTTTAAGCATTGTACATATAAGAAATGTTCAAGATAAGTTCAAGCAACGAGTTGCATCATGTGGCTTGATCAGTCCACATGAGGTGTTGTTCGATGTATCTAGAATGGAAGAGACTTGCTGATGTATGGCAAACCAGTGGTGTACCTACATGTGACAAGCATGGCAATTATTTACAATGGAAGATAAAGACTGGGTTAATAAAAAGTATTTTGATAAATTAACCAAAACAACAGAAACTAACTTGGATCAAAACCACGGTGCTTGAATAGCTCTTGAGAGATCGGTTTAGGTGAAGGAGGAGGTAAGATGATCAAGTGGATCAAAGGTTAAGGACTTAACAGATTCAGACTTATGTGCTTTAAAAAGTGTGCATAAATATAGTGTGTGAGTAAAACCTGTGTTATGTGGGTGTTAACGAGTTTTTCCTATATGTGCTAAATAGATAGTATCTATTAAAATTAGATAGGTGTTGGTTGCTTATCTATTTAACGAGTTAGAATGAAGATTTGCTAGTTAACCATCCAACCTTTGTAATTGAAACCAAGTGTTCTAGAGTTAGGGTTTGAGAAGTGTGAGTATTGTGGTATGCTCTATTGTCCTCCAGGTAGAGTGGCTGTAAACCTTCATTCTCAAGTAGTAATTTCGTTCTCTCAGGTAGAGTGGCTGTAAACCTTCATTCTCAAGTGGCTGTAAACCTTCATTCTCCAGGTAGAGTTAGGGTTTGAGAAGTGTGAGTATTGTGGTGTGCTCTATTGTCCTCCAGGTATATCAATTTCGTTCATCTCTCATGGATCTTTCTAGTTTTGGATGATTTGCTCTTTATTTGATTGATTTTGATCTTCTCTCCCGTTCTTAATCTTATTGGATGCTAAGGATGAGTTAGTAATAGAAATATACCTTGAAAATCAATCCCTATCCATCTAAACATCATGTTTGGCAAGTTCTCGAAATTGCATGATTTTTTTGCTTAGTTTGACATCTCCGAATGATTGCTTGATCCAGTTGATTTTTGCTCGTTTTCTTAGATGTTCTAACTTGTTGTGACATATGAAAATATATTTAGAGCCATTTTGGCCATCATTCACCAATGAGCAAGTCATATTCACAGTTTTGGTTTTTGTCAAGTTTTAGCGCAACTTTCCTTCAAATAGAAAAATGTCACAACTTTGACAACGATTCTCTCGATCGCTAGTTGGAATACGTTCGTGGCATCCTAGAGAGGGTCCATGCCAAGTTTCAAGTCATTTGGATCTACAAATCAAAAGTTTTATAGATTTTTGATTTTAAAATAGTGTCATTTTACTGTTCCTATGTTGATTTTACTATTCCATTCTGGCCACTATTGTTCACTAGTCTGACCATCTAGGTACATCGAGTGTCGTTTTGCTTAGTTTCGTTTGGATCTTTTTTGTGATGATTGATCTCTGATCTTCATAATTTGTTATAATCATTGGACTCAAGATTAATGAATACTCGAAGAAAAAATTTAAAGGCCCCATTCATTCTCTTCGTTGCCATACCAATCCTACATAGGACTTGGTCCTTGTCCATACATGTCATGATCCATGGCATTACTTAGGCATGCCGACTGGTCCCTTACAGTTGTGTGTTTCGAGAAATAACGTGAAACGAGCTTGTATGTGACATGATACGTCATTGAAAAATGTTAAGCTTTATGGAGTCATAAACTGAATTTGGCCCGTTTCAAAAAAAAAAAGAAAGAAGAAGCTGGGTGATAAACTGATAATATATTTCTAGTGTCTCATTTGCCATCCAATCACCCAAAGAATCTGAACTATATATGACTCAGAAATATCAGTACTTGTTCAAACATTAATTTACTCCATTTTCCTTTGCATTTCCAACTATGTCTCTACTGTAAAAGAAAGAAAGAATCAAACAATTCACAATCAATTCCTTCCTAAACCGAAACATGTATATGCATGGTGTTCCCACATGATTCTACTCCTTAGGCGACCCGAAACCCTCTTTGCGACTCGCTGAAAGCGTCGTATGCTGTTGCAAATGAGGCTCTTGACCTTGAGGACGACGATCTTGCGGATGAAGAAGGAGATGACGCTTTGGCCTTCTTTCTTCTCGCCTTCCTTGGGCGTCTTGGGCATGAGGAGGCTTCTTCGCCAGATTTGTCTGGGAAAATCTCAATGGGCAGCATACCTCTTGGCTGTTCAAAGTCTGCAGAAATAAAATACTACTGGTCAGCAGCAAACAATTTGTGGGTGTCATGCATGTGTGAGGTTCTTCTACGACTCTTCCATTGCACCTTGTAAACATGCAAGCAACCAATGGCGAAATGGTGTAGTGGTGTGCCACTACTAGCCATTAGAAAACAGGTCAAGAAGATTCTCACGTTTGTTATGCACATGAATGATTAGTTGTGAAGATTTTGCACCGAATAGACTATATATATATGAGACATTGTTTTATATAAGCTATGGCTAAAATGGCGTATATAACATCACCAAGAAAATTTTATCATTTTTTGCAAGGAAACTTTATATGTCTGCAAACATCGTTTGATTATACCTTGACCGAATATTTGAAGGGTAAACAGTGAGAGGATGCTAATTGCTAATTACCTATACAGGCCCAAGAAGTCTGCCTTGACTGCCCAATTGTGCTCAGAGAGCCTGCTGATAAATCTTCTGTTGCCTTGAATTCGTTCATCTAGAATGAACAATGTACATTACCAATCAGTGACAATACTAGATGGACAGAAGAAACTCATAATAAGAAAGCACAATCATGATGATCTACAAGAAGAACACTTGAAAAAGCTGCCAAGTTATGATATGTTTACCCAGCTTGGAGATGTGTCACTGGCGCCCAAACCTATGTGAGCCAGATGCTTTACATCTGTAGGGTACCCGATTTCCATCTCATGCTCCTTGTGCACTGCAAAAGAACAAAAGTTCATGCGTCATTAGATATTACATTGATTAATTTCTGAGATTTCTCGCACCTATACACACAGTTTTTTAACTGTATTTATCCCTCAGAAAAAGTACTTTGGCTATATTGTAAGTACAAGCAATCTTTTAGTGTTCTTTTACCCTATTTGCTTTAATCTGGCTAGGTTTGTTCAGAAAAGAATGTCATAATCTGAATCTGGATATAGAAACCAGTATCACCAAAATTCAAGGCAAGCAATGTAAACATGTCGAAATAGAAGAAAAAGAAAGAAAGATGGGATTATTACGAAACATTTGAGAGATTATCTTCAGCCCTTTGAAGATTCCCTTCAACTTTATCGCCATTGATGAGGCCCTCCACAAACAAGAGCTCCTACAAGAATGGCAATGTGCAATAAGATCGAATGCACTAATGCATAAGGTCAAATGTATGCAAGGATTAGCTGTTTCCGGAACACGAAGCAAAATTTTAGCTCTCATGCCACAGAAAATTATGTTGAAGAAAAGATTGCTAGAGGCCCAGAATCATGCATGATTGAACGACAGATAGAGAAGAAAACACGGCAGCTTACCTCCAGAGCTAGTACTTCAGTTGCAAAACTTTGAAAAGCAGCTTTTTTTCTTCTGAATTTTTAGACCTAGTGCACTCTGAAGAGGGAGCAATCTGGCTAGAGCCTGATGATGAGCACAAGTAGTTTGGTTTAGAACTTTAGAGGGAGAAGAGGCAAAGAGGGAGCTAAATCTTCTAAGAGGGTAGCATAACAATTGCTTAAATATGACGACAAGTTAGTTGGACGCACCTCTTCTTCTTTCTTTTTCAATTCTCTAGGGGCAATCAAGCGTTGTTGAAAACTACCGACTTGTGCTGTTCTAGCTGTACTTGGATTTTGTTTGTGCGCTAATCATTTCTTTATACTTCAATGGAAACTCGAATTGACAATATCACATTCTTAAAAAGAAGTTGATATTTATTTTCCTGCATGATTTTCTTAAGAAGCCGATGTTCCGCACGATTTGTTCTGAAAAAAGCTGGTTTCTTACTACAAACTTTTAACTGTCAACAGTTAAGTTCTTTCTGCTTACAGCTGACTTGACATGCAAAACAAACTTCACCGGCCCAGTTAAGTTTGGCTTTAAAGCTTCAGGCCCAATGGTTGCTCAAATCTGTCATAGATTAAGATTACACATGTGCCTCAAGGCCCTACTGCTTTCAAAGAACAATGCATAGAGTTGCTGGGATTAGGTAACATTGAGTTATAACAGTAAATTAACACAACAAAGAACTAAGGACTATTTGAAATGTTGACTAAGCAATTCTTTTTCCAAATGGAATTTTAGTTATGTACTTGCTCATTCTTTCTTGTTGAACTAGATGTGCATAGAGCTTACAGGAACAGAGATCAAGCATCACAAACATATCCTGATTGTAGTACGTATCTCATCGGGCAGAAAGGAGTATATATACATGATTGTGGAAAAGGGTATACAGCATAGGGAGTATAAAAAAAGTGTTCAAAAAGTAGTATAACCAAAAAAAAAAGTATACACGTAAGTACATACTATCAAGCCATACATGAGAGTATGTACTACTCGAGGAAGCAGTATGATCATCAGGTACTGCATACTTCATTCGGATATTTAGTATAGTGGGATACTGCTTATAGAAAGGGGTGTATATCAAGACCCAAGTGGAGTACAATGTTTTTTTCAGAAAGGGGTATAGTTCAACTTTATCATACTCAAATTGACCTTTGTGAAACGTTGAAATATTAGATTTGGTAAAAGGACACACTACAGTTTCCTCAAGAGTAAATACAGGACAACATCATAAGCACTATTTCAGTGTCTTTTGCCTATATCTTATTTAAAATCTACAGGATTGTGCTAAGCGTATTCCTCGATTGATTGATTCTGGGACTTGATGCTGGCATAACTCCATTGATTCTTGGACTCCATGCTAGCATCAGTTATGCCGTTGCCATGAATCAGCGCTTCTCCTTGTAATTCATCAATGAATTGTGTTTTGCTGTACGAAATTATTGAGAAAAATAAAGAAGTATAGTTAACAGTAACATAAATACACTACAATGGACTGTTCAACGATGGTTGGACTAGTCCATACCTTTTTCACAATAGACAAACCTCCAAAGAAATTCAGGCAGCAATTTCAGAAACCTAAGGAATCAACAAGAAAAGGAGGATGAAAGGATGGTGGTTGCAGCCATGGCGTTGTATGGATGCAGGTATGCTCTAGATATATAAATTGTTGGGTTGATCTCAGGCTAACTGCCTGAGATTTTTCAGGGGACTGAGTCCTCCCCACTTGCACCTTGATCGGAGGCGGTTCCAACTGCTTTTGGTTACGGTCCCGGTCACCATAGCGCTATACAAAAGAGGGTTACGGCAGAGGGGCGAGTACCAACGTTGCTCTCACCTCTACACACCCTAACACACCCGATCCATCACGAGCGCCTTAGGTGAACGAAGACCGACGCTCCTACTGCCACCGGCCGACAGCTCCGGTCATCCTCCGTCCTCGACGACTTCTTCATCTTCGACTCCGGCCGTCGACCTCTTCTTCTCCCTCACCGACCGCACATCTACATCCGCATCATGGCTTCATCTTCTTCTCCGGGTACGTATCTAAGGTTTTGATTTTGGTGTTCATGCTTTTGAGTCTAGGATTAAAGATTAGTATTAATGCTTAGACTTAGATTATGCTAACATAAATATGCACTTAAAAAGAAGTAAACGTGAACTAAGAAGTATCTGGTAAGTAGTTGTTAATTGCAATGTAAAACCAGAGAAGTGTACAAAAGCATTAAAGGTTATACATTACCAGAGTATGAAAAAATTGTTCTTGCTTGTTAGAGTCAGTATATTGACAACAGGAACAGTATATGTGTATTATCATTCAATCTAATTATAATCCTACCGGACTAACCGTACAAGATGCTCCTTTTTTCTCTAGCTTAAACTACACTGCAATCACATTTACTAAACAAGTGAGTATACCCTTTTGTCTCACATAATATATCCTTTTAACAAATGGAAATATCCAAACAGAATTATCAGTACACCCTTCTTACTTACTGCACATACCCTTTTTTGCTTTGCGTTAACCAGATTGTCACCCATTTTTGCTATAGAACCACCAAACAAATCAAAAGAAATGGGCACAGAATAGTTAGATTAACACATCAACGTGAACAGCATAAACTACAAAGGCTACTCTCTCATGGTCAAATTTGAACAATAAACTTCCATCTGTGATAACACTTAAATATACGCGTCCTACTCCCGCCTATGATAACACTTAAATATACGCGCCCTACTCCCACATGTGATAACACTTAAATATACGCGCCCTACTCCCACCTGTTAATATTTTGATGCAAGCGACCCTTCCATACTGTTCTGGCTTTATGTGCAGCGCAGTGTACAATTCCTTGATACCACAAACTCAATCTCTTCTAAACTATCATCTCCCTTATCTTCTTCACCAGATTTCTCAATAATGACATCTAATATTCTTTTGATCTCCTTCATCTTATCTGTCCATCATGAGTTGTTTGGCCGCAATCTTACATAGGCGCATAACAGCTTATGTCGGAGCAGCTTCTCTGCTCATGCCCTATTCTCCTTCCTTGACTCGCTTCCATCTATCATCGACGGAGGTGCCTCGTTGCTGCTTAGGAAAGGGAAACCGCTCTCAACCTTGCTCTTCTCTTCAATGTGCGTAAAACGGAAGAAACTCTTGCGGTAGTGGAGAGACACATAAATAATCTTGCCGATCAAGCAGAAGTGGCCGATTCTGAGAAAACTTATCATGGCATCCTCTTTGAGATTATGGGCCATGCTAATGATTTGCCCAGGCTAGAGGAGTAAGTGGAGAGGGCAAGGACAATCTTTACGGCATTCGAGAACGTGACCGCTGATCCTCCAACTCCAAAAGTAGAAGAGGAAGCATATGAAGTCCAGAAGAATAAGATCTGGAAATTTTTTTTTTGGACTTTTGTAATAAATTTGACTTGAATTTGTCTTTTGTAAAAATGACTAGTCACACTGGCACACTTATCTATTCCAGCTCAATAGCTTCTGTAGTTCATATGTCAAAGGACAAAACACAGACGATTGTAAATAAAAATCATATATGATAGTTTTATAGACGGTTCTAACTGAAAATCGTCTGTGATAACAAACAAAATACAGACGGTTGTAAATAAAAACCGTCTATGATATTTCATAAACAGTTATAATTAAAAGCCATCTATGATAATGAGAGATATCACAGATTTCAGAGATAGTTTTCACCATGAACTATCTGTGATAATTAAAGCACAGACGGTTCCACATGAATCGTTTGTGATGGGGTGTCCAGTATAGCTTGTTTTGTAGTAATGTTCATGGTGTGTTCATTTGTTAATCCCTAGTCGTTTTTAGGTGATGTGTGGATAAGATCTTTCGCATAATCTGTGTAGCTCGTTGTATGCATTTAGGATCTGCTCGTCTTTGATTGGATTCCAGTATTTGTTCATCAATTTAATTTATGGGTCTGTTCTTTTTAGCTGAGGCTTATGGCTTTTGGTTGCGGCTTGTGCATTTTGGGTTGTTTGTGCAAAAGATTACATAGTAACAGAAACTCATGTGCAATTTTTGCTAATATAAATGAAGTCGGTACAGTACGTACTATAATTAACTAGTAGATACTATCTTGAAAAGATACTTTGTTTAGAAGCTAATTACTATAGAAAAATTAAAAGTAGAAACCAAAAGATGAAAAAGATGAGGACCTATGCTTGTCGGAATCATGATCTAGTTTGATTTTCTTGATACGTCCACCTGTTTCTGTTTGGGGATAATAATTTTTTTTGTAGCATGCACGTGTGCTTTTGTTTGTCGACGCACGATAAAGAGTAACATAGTTGTCTGACGTTGAGCAAATGGTAGATGCAAGGTATATATAGTGTGTGTGTGTGAAGAGACATAATAAGTGTTAAATAGTTGAATTTGTGAGATATTGTTTTGGTGGAATTTTACTGGGAAATGTATGAGTGATTTATTCCATACTTCAGAGACGATTTGAGTGTTATTACCTCCATAAGTTTCTGGTCATGATCAGCCGTGTAAATATGTAATGATTGCAAAGAAATTGTTTATGCAGTCTACATGTGGGCATGCTGGCCGTCTGGGGTGATTACATCTGACATGAAGAACTCGAAGAGACCTTCTTTAGCGGAAAGGCCTCACCTCCTCGCGTGGGGAATTTTGAGGATTTGCAAAATCCATTCACTGGCACTTGGAGAATCGTCACTCGCTACCTGTGTTACTTGTTTCCGTTCACCCAGTGACTTACTTCTTGTTTTGCAAACAATGTCGTGGGATTTACAGCATGTCTCATGGGATTGGGAAAAAGGAGTGAACTTCAGCGGCTTCGCTAGGATCTCAGTACTTCGGCATGGGAGTGATACTTTGAAGGCTGTATGAGCCTATGACGTTTTTTATTTTTATTTTTTTTTTGTTGCAGAAAGGAGTGAGTTCACTTTACAACCCTGGCATTGGTATGATTTTCAACGTCTAACTTTAAAACCGTTTAAGTTTCACCCTTGAACTATTAAAACGGTTCGTAATATAATCCTCACATAAACCACTCCAGTTTGATCCGACGTGGCGGTGGTTTAACTTCAATGACCCCCAACTATGGTCTCGATTCGATTTTTAACCTTCAACTTCCAAACCGTTCATTTTTTTCACCTCATAACTATTAAAACCGATGCAAAACACAACATTCATATAAAACCGCTCTAGTTTGATTCCGACTTGGCGGCGGTTTTACCTTCAATGGCATCATAATGGATAACACACGGTAACGTGAAATTCTAATACATAACATAAGTTAATGTGGCCGCGCTTGTCAGCAATACTTTTATCAGATCGGGAAAAAATAAAATAAAAATGGAGGGCCCACTAGTTAGCCTCTTTCTCCTATTTCCTCTTCTAAAAACCATCCGCGTCATATCATGTTCTACAACCTCCTCCCTCGCATCCCCAAATTAATTTGAGTTTCATGCTGACAATTGCTCATAATCGAAGTTCTTCTTCTCCAGCTGTCAAGCTTCTTCACTGTAGTTCATCCCGACTAGTGAGAATCCGTCCAATTCCTTCGTACACGAGCATAATCTATTTCTCACCTATCTTTTGACGTGTTTTTGCCTCTCTTCTACTACAGCATTGTCGTCTTCATGACTTGGCCACCACCATCGCTCGTCACTATTGCCTACCTAACACAATGCGCTTCTACCCAAACCACCATCAACATAAGATTCCTTATATCACAAGCATTCTATTTTGTCCTCACCTATGCTTCTCTACCACCTTATCACTAGCGCCATGCCTAGCCCGGCCACCACCTCCTGGAGCTCTCCATCCATATCTTACTCTGTTGAAGACCACTTACGAAACCAATCTAGAGTTGAAAAATAAAATATTTTAATAGTTTAAATGTGAAAAGTAAATCATTTTGAAGTCCGAGGTTGAAAATCGGACTAAGCCCAAAGTTGAGGTCATAAAGTGGACTTGTTCCCTTATGAAACCAATCTAGGGTTGACAAATGAACAGATTTAGTAGTTCAAGGGTCAAATAAAACGGTTTTGAAATTGAAGGTTGAAAATCGAACCGATGCTATAGTTGAGGGTTGTAATCTTGCAAAAATAATGCTATCAAAGAACCGTTTGAATACATTTCCAGTTCTATTTTTGCCGGTATTTGTGGATATCTGATGTCAGCAAATTGATGCTAAATTTGTAGTTACAATGTTAGAACACCAGCATTGTTGCTGTTTCCCTTAGTTGCATAAATATCCTACCTCGTGTTTTCTTTCAGTCGGTGCTGTATTCATATAGACCTTGTAGGCGATCTGGTATATTTTGTGTTGATTGGCATGCAGCCAGTTCATGCACATTTGAATGGTGCAAAACATACTTGATAATCTTGGCAGCGCAATGTGCAATTGTTAACACTGTAGATTGTAACTTGTAGGAGCTGTTGGTGTCTGGAAGAATTGTACCTGTTCTTGCTCAATTTCTTCACTAATCTTGGCAGCGCAATGTCCTTAAGGTCTTTCGTTGCACATAGAAAAAGGTACACCCATTCCCTTTTTCCAAAATTGATATACCAGGTAGAAGATACGTTGTTTTCTTTGAAGATGAGTACACATATTGTTTTCTTTGGAGATAAGTACATGATATTATATAGCAAAGAAAAAAAATCGATGACAATGTGCAATTGTGTAACGCACCTTGTAAAATGAGAGTTACAACGTAGAAAATGAAGAACACGTTATACCGTTGTTCAAGCAACCGCTTCAACACATGCCTTGCTATGAATATATACAGAATGCATGTCCAATGAATCGTCATGGCTTGCTCGCTCAATTCGTCAGGAAACAATAGCAAAAATGGTCCATTTTATAAATCTGTTGCCGTTTTAAAAAACAAAAACAAAAACCATCTGCAATCCAAAGGAGCATGGCCGATAAGTTGTCAATGTTTTATTATTATGTTACAAATAATCACTAACATTTCTCAAAAACAAATTATAGCTGCGTGACAAGCGGGCCCACAGATTTGGACATCAACTGCTTAACTCTCCACAAACCTGGGACAATTTATTGTTGGTGCTAGCGCTATATATATATATATATTCATGGGTGTGCATTCCATGCAATGCAAGGGCATGCACGTACGTGTAGATGCATACGGTTTATGATCTTGAGCAGGCTAGGTAAAACAAAACCCATGGATCGCCAGATGTGATAGATCACTTGAGCTGGAGGTTGGACTTGTAGACGGCATCGGGCTTCCAGTCGGCAGGGATGATGTCGTCGGCGACGAGCCTGATGCCGGACTCGGTGGCGAGGCGGATGGAGAAGGGGCCCTTGAGCGGCTTGGGGGTGTCAAGCCTCCAGATGGCACCCCAGGACTCCTTGAGGTCGCTCCACTCGTTGGAGCCCTTCTCCTTGAGAGACACCTCCACGATGTCGCCGTCGCCAGCCACGTACTTGACGAGTAGCGCGAAGTAGTTGGGGTTGGAGCCCTTTTCCACGTGGAAGGTGATCTTGGTGCCCGCTGGGTACTTGCAACGGACACGGCGAAACTGCATGTCCACGATGCCGGCGTGGCGGAGCTCATCCTCCTTGCCTGCCTTCGCCATGGCACCGAAGGCATGGCCAGCAAGGTCGAAGTGGTAGGCGGAGATGGGCTCGTAGTTCATGTCGGTAATGTACACGACGACGGGCTTGTTGGAGCACGCCTCGGGTTTCTCGCACTTGATCTCGAAGCAGGAGCCGCAGCCGCGGCCGTCCTTGAAGATGGGGTCGTTGCCGCACGACGTCATGCCGCTGAAGGGTGGCTTGTCGACGTCCTTGTACCCGCAAGCACCGCCATTGTCATCAGGACCGGCGCCCTTGGGCTTGCCGTACCAGGTGCCTTTGGCTTCCAGCCACTTGCCGTCGTAGCTCGCCGTGATGTTGGGGCCGGGGGGCACCTTGGGGGCGCACGAGGCGCCGGCGATGAGCACCGTCAAAACCGCGATGGCGAGCAGGGAGGAGGCTAGAGAGGCCATCTCGAAGATGGAAGCTGGCGTTGTTTGTTGTGTGATGTGAGATCATTCAGCCCGGTGGATATTTATGGGCAGAAGCGAGCGACCGATGGAGGGCTCAACGCTGGTGTCGCGTGCTGCGTGCATGCAGCAGTATGATGGCTAATTTTGGAGGCCCCTGGTCCGGCATAATACTTGGTCTTAATTTGACGGTTAATACTGGGGTAGGATGGTCTAATGTTTTTTTCTTTTATTTCTTCTATTTCTAGAGTTGTATCGTTGGACATAAAAATGTTTGATACCATGGAGACATGATGCTTAAGAGCTTAATTCTCCAGTCAATCCAGCCATGTTGTTTTGTCACGTTGCCCTGCCATGTAGGAGAGGGCGAAGCCGTGAGAGAATCCATCGTGCACCCAATGAACAAAGTGAACGAGACGGCAACCAACGACCTAGATCTGGACGGTTCTCGATCGATGTTGGCGGCTCCAATCTGGCCGGCGACGACCATATATAGCAAGGCGGCAATCTTCACGGTCATCAGTTCATTAAATCAGACCAGATTTGGACTTAACACGGCAAAGAGCCATTATTAGCAAACATGTCTGTTTTGTGGGGTTTTTGACTTATCCGAAAGTCAAAATAAGTTAGACAATACGGATTTTCCAAACAACTTCACGAGACCAAAATTATGTGCGCCATTCGCGTCGGCCTCTCTATCGTCTATTGCCATCTCGAAAAATACAGACAAAAACTATCAGCTTCAGCCCAAAGTACATGACCGATAATTTGTCTATTATTATTATTATTATTATTATTATTATTATTATTATTATTATTATTATTATTAGGGACTTGTTAGAGCCCGGACATCATATTCGGACGCTAGCACTGTACGGTTGGCCACAACATTTTTTGTTCATCTATGCAACAATACTCGACAATGTATGCAATAAAAAATTGATAAGAATATCAATGTTGCACGTATAAAATCAAAATATTACACACATAAAATCAAAATGTTGCAACCAAAAACAACACATACCTCCTGTGGCGGTAGGCGTGATCCCAAGACCCAAGGAGAAAGCGGTGGAGTTTGTGCTGCGTTCACGCAGCTCACGGAGGCTGCAACTGACTTTGCCGAATTTCCAGGTGGCAGTCATGGCCACAGAGCAGGTGCCCCCCGCGCAGGATTCGGGGACGACAGCGGGGGCGGGAGCGGGAGCTCAAATCGGGGCACCGAGGCAGATGGAACGGAGTAGCCGGAGCCGAGGAGACGTGAGTTGCACAGCCGCGGGGATGGATATGGAGGATTTAGGGTAGGAGGCAGTAGGTGGGAGAGGAAACGAGCAGGAATAGAGAGAGGTCGTCGTGGGGTTTGGGGAGATGTGACGCTCGAGTGGAGTGAAGGCGTCCGATCCATTTATTCGGTCGGACATAGCGACGGTATGATTTCCGTTATTATTATTACAATGTTATAAATAATCACTAAGATTTCTGAAAAATAAATTATAGCTGCATGACAAGCGGACCCACAGAATGCAGCGGAGCGGGCCACACACGTCAGCGAAGGGCAGCGGCCTAACGGCCAACAACCCAACCACGAATCACCAAACGCAAAGCAAACCGTCCATACGGAGACGCTACGTTTTTTTTTTCCTCGAAACCTCCGCACCGCTCGCTTGTCTCGTCGGCCTCGACCAAACGGAACCGTCACGGCACGGGATTCCTTCCCCACCCTCCGCGCCGCCATAAATACCCGCCCCCTCCGCGCCTCCTCTCCTCACCTCGGCTTCCCAGTTCCCCAATCCCTAATCTGCTCGCTGCAAGGTTCGTCGGATCCTCCTCCACCTCCTCAAGGTACGGTGCTTCCCCTCTCCCGCCCGTCCCCTCTAGATCTGCTCTGCGTTGTGTCTTCTTAGGCGCTTGATCTGATGGTTTGATGGGTGGGAGGAGAAGTTTCGGTGTCGATCCGTTCGTGCTTCTTGGATCCGTGGCGCCGTAGCGTCTCGCGGCGTATTCGTATGTAGATCCTGCGTTGCTTTTAGGAGATTTGTAGGAGGGATCTCCCGCGTGGATCTGTGTGGCTCGTTGTGTAGGTTTTGTTAGATCTGTTCCGTCTTTGGTTGAATTCCTGATGCCTGTATGATCTGCGTAACCCTGCTCTTATTCATCTGTTAATCTATGCATGTGTGATCTAGTTCGGCCCTACTTGATGGGTGCGCCTGATTCGGCATAATCGAATTTGATATCAAGCGTGTCTGGTTTGGCTTTGGACTTGTTGTTTGATCTGTCACTCTATATTATATTGGACTTTGGTTCCATGTATAGAAGCCTATCGCATGTTAGTATCTGATTGATGAACATATATGCTGCTGTGATTTGTTGATTCTTTGTCGCTTGATGTGTGGAAGCTATCCTGGTTAATATTTGTTGTTTCATCCTGCGATTATGTCCACTTCATTTACTTCCAGAGGCTTACCCTGGCTGTTTGGTTATTCTTTCTTGCAGATGCAGATCTTTGTGAAGACCTTGACTGGTAAGACCATCACCCTTGAGGTGGAGTCCTCTGACACCATCGACAACGTGAAGGCCAAGATCCAGGACAAGGAGGGCATCCCCCCGGACCAGCAGCGTCTCATCTTTGCCGGCAAGCAGCTTGAGGACGGCAGGACCCTTGCCGACTACAACATCCAGAAGGAGTCCACCCTTCACCTTGTCCTCCGCCTCAGGGGAGGCATGCAGATCTTTGTGAAGACGTTGACCGGCAAGACCATCACTCTTGAGGTGGAGTCTTCTGACACCATTGACAATGTGAAGGCTAAGATCCAGGACAAGGAGGGCATTCCCCCGGACCAGCAGCGTCTTATCTTCGCTGGCAAGCAGCTTGAGGATGGTCGCACCCTCGCTGACTACAACATCCAGAAGGAGTCCACCCTCCACCTGGTGCTCCGCCTTAGGGGTGGAATGCAGATCTTTGTCAAGACTCTCACGGGCAAGACCATTACCTTGGAGGTTGAGAGCTCAGACACAATTGACAACGTCAAGGCCAAGATCCAGGACAAGGAGGGCATCCCTCCGGACCAGCAGCGCCTCATCTTCGCCGGCAAGCAGCTGGAGGATGGCCGCACCCTTGCTGACTACAACATCCAGAAGGAGTCCACCCTCCACCTGGTGCTCCGCCTCAGAGGTGGGATGCAGATCTTTGTCAAGACACTCACAGGCAAGACCATCACCTTGGAGGTCGAGAGCTCAGACACCATTGACAATGTCAAGGCCAAGATCCAGGACAAGGAGGGTATTCCCCCGGACCAGCAGCGTCTGATCTTCGCTGGCAAGCAGCTGGAGGATGGCCGCACCCTCGCTGACTACAACATCCAGAAGGAGTCCACCCTCCACCTGGTGCTCCGCCTCAGGGGTGGAATGCAGATCTTTGTCAAGACTCTCACGGGCAAGACCATTACCTTGGAGGTTGAGAGCTCAGACACGATTGACAATGTCAAGGCCAAGATCCAGGACAAGGAGGGCATCCCTCCGGACCAGCAGCGCCTCATCTTCGCTGGCAAGCAACTGGAGGATGGACGCACACTTGCCGACTACAACATCCAGAAGGAGTCCACCCTCCACTTGGTGCTCCGCCTCAGGGGTGGGATGCAGATCTTTGTCAAGACACTCACAGGCAAGACCATCACCTTGGAGGTCGAGAGCTCAGACACCATTGACAATGTCAAGGCCAAGATCCAGGACAAGGAGGGTATTCCCCCAGACCAGCAGCGTCTGATCTTCGCTGGCAAGCAGCTGGAGGATGGCCGCACCCTCGCTGACTACAACATCCAGAAGGAGTCCACCCTCCACCTGGTGCTCCGTCTCCGTGGTGGCCAGTAAATCTTGAGTTGTCGGAACTGCTGTTGTACCTGGGTCGTCTGGTGCCTCTGGTTTCCTCTATGAAGTATCTGTGTCGTTTGTGTCTTAAGTCTAGTTGTATGGTTTAATGGACCATCGAGTCCCCATGGTGTGTTGGTTTTATGCAAAAAGTTGCTGAGGAACAGCGTTTTGGTTGAACTATATGAATAAGTGAACTTTGAACTAGTCTGTGCGCAATTTGCTTACTCTTCCCTTCTGGCTTTTGATTAAATCTTGTTAGCCATATTGCTTCAGATTGGATTGCCTGCTTCCAAGTTCTATCAGTTTTGGAACCTTATAGCTTCTACAGTTTCTGATTGAACAGCTGCTTATTTCTAGATTCTGATAGTGAATCATGGTATATTCTTTTCAATTATGCTCTGAACTGTGGGTTGTAGCTTCTGTTTTGTCTGAAGTTTTTCTTGTGCCGGTTTTTCTGGTGGCGGAAGGATATCAGTGATGAGTTATTCTGGAGTGAGATGCTCTACATTTGGATGGTGCATGCTGTATTATTTATCCATTTGTATTACAGGAAGATTGAATCCCTCCTGAGGGAGTTGGGTAATTTAGGTACACCACAAGGATTCTCTTATGCAAAAAGGAGTGAGTTCACTTTACAACCCTGGCATTGGTATGATTTTCAATATCGAACTTTAAAACTGTTTAAGTTTCACCCTTTAACTATTAAAACTGTTTGTAATATAATCTTCACATAAACCACTCCGGTTTGATCCGACGTGGCGGTGGTTTATCTTCAATGGTCCACTTTATAACCCTAACTATGGTCTCGATCCAATTTTTAACCTTCAACTTCCAAACCATTCATTTTTTCACCTCATAACTATTAAAACCATGCAAAACACAACATTCATATAAAACCACTCTAGTTTGATTCCGACTTGGCGACGGTTTTACCTTCAATGGCATCATAATGGATAATACACGCTAACGTGACATTCTAATACATAACATAAGTTAATGTGGCCGCGCCTCTCAGCAATACTTTTATCAGATCGAGAAAAAATAAAATAAAAAAGGGAGGGCCCACTAGTTAGCCTCTTTCTCCTATTTCCTCTTCTCAAAACCATCCGCGTCACATCATGTTCTACAACCTCCTCCCTCGCATGGGAGTGATACTTTGAAGGCTGTATGAGCCTATGACGTTTTTTATTTTGTTTTTTTGTTGCAAAAAGGAGTGAGTTCACTTTACAACCCTGGCATTGGTATGATTTTCAACGTCTACCTTTAAAACCATTTAAGTTTCACCCTTAAACTATTAAAACTGTTTGTAATATAATCTTCACATAAACCACTCCAGTTCGATCCGACGTGGCGGTGGTTTAGCTTCAATGATCCACTTTATAACCCCCAACTATGATCTCGATTCAATTTTTAACCTTCAACTTCCAAACCGTTCATTTTTTCACCTCATAACTATTAAAACCGATACAAAACACAACATTCATATAAAACCGCTCTAGTTTGATTCCGACTTAGCGGCGGTTTTACCTTCAATGGCACCATAATGGATAATACACGCTAACGTGACAATCTAATACATAACATAAGTTAATGTGGCTGCGCCTCTCAGCAATACTTTTATCAGATCGGGAAAAAATAAAATAAAAAAGGGAGGGACCACTAGTTAGCTTCTTTCTCCTATTTCCTCTTCTCAAAACCATCCGCGTCACATCATGTTCTACAACCTCCTCCCTCGCATCCCCAAATTAATTTCAGTTTCATGCTGACAATTGCTCATAATCGAAGTTCTTCTTCTCTAGCTGTCAAGCTTCTCCACTGTAGTTCATCCCGACTAGTGAGAATCCGTCCAATTCCTTTGTACACGAGCATAATCTATTTCTCACCTATCTTTTGACGTGTTTTTGCCTCTCTTCTACTATAGCATTGTTGTCTTCATGACTTGACCACCACCATCGCTCATCACTATTGCCTACCTAACACAATGCGTTTCTACCCAAACCACCATCAACATAAGATTCCTTATATCACAAGCATTCTATTTTGTCCTCACCTATGCTTCTCTACCACCTTATCACTAGCGCCATGCCTAGCCCACCACCTCCTGGAGCTCTCCATCCATGTCTTACTATGTTGAAGACCACTTACGTAACCAACCTAGGGTTGAAAAATAAAATGTTTTAATTGTTTAAATGTGAAAAGTAAATCATTTTGAAGTTGGAGGTTGAAAATCGGACTAAGTCCAAAGTTGAGGTTATAAAGTGGACTTGTTCCCTTATGAAACCAACCTAGGGTTGACAAATGAACGGATTTAGTAGTTTAAGGGTGCAAATAAAATGGTTTTGAAATTGGAGGTTGAAAATCGAACCGATGCTATAATTGAGGGTTGTAAAGTGGACTTGTTCCTTGCAAAAATAATGCTATCAAAGAACCGTTTGAATACATTTCCAGTTCTATTTTTGCCGGTATTTGTGGATATCTGATGTCAGCAAATTGATGCTAAATTTGTAGTTACAATGTTAGAACACCAAAGATTGTTCTTTGTTTCCCTTAGTTGCATAAATCCTACCTCGTGTTTTCTTTCAGTCGGTGCTGTATTCATATAGACCTTGTAGGCGATCTGGTATATTTTGTGTTGATTGGCATGCAGCCAGTTCATGCACATTTCAGGCTGAAGCCCTGAATGGTGCAAAACATACTTGATAATCTTGGCAGCGCAATGTGCAATTGTTAACACTGTAGATTGTAACTTGTAGGAGCTGTTGGTATCTGGAAGAATTGTACCTGTTCTTTCTCAATTTCTTCACTAATCTGTTCCAACCACGTTGTTTTGTCACGTTGCCCTGCCATGCAGGAGAGGGCGAAGCCGTGAGAGAATCCATCGTGCACCCAATGAACAAAGTGAACGAGATGGCAACCAACGACCTAGATCTGGACGGTTCTCGATCGATGTTGGCGGCTCCAATCTGGCCGGCGACGACCATAGCAAGGCGGCAATCTTCACGGTCATCAGTTTAATTATTAGACCAGATTTGGAGTTAACACAGCAAAGAATCATTATTAGCAAATTAACATGTCCGTTTTTGGGGCTTTGGTTTATCCGAAAGTCAAAATAAATTGGACGGTACGGATTCTCCAAACAACTTCACAAGATCAAAATTGTGTGCATCATTTGCATCGGCCTCTCTACCGTTTATTGCCATATCGAAAAATGCAGACAAAAACTATCAGTTGCGCCCAAAGTACAGGACCGATAATTTGTCAATGTTGTTGTTGTTATTATTATTATTATTATTATTATTAGGAGTTGCTAGCGTCCGGACGTCCTATCCAGGCGCTAGCACCGTACGGTCGGCCACAACATTTTTGTTCATCTATGTAACATTACTCGACAATGTATGCAATAAAAAAATTGATAAGGATATCAATATTGCACACATAAAATCAAAATATCACATACGTGAAATCAAAATGTTGTATTCAGAAATAAAAAATGTTGTGTTAGGGAGATGGAGTGCTCGAGTGGAGTGAAGGTGTCTGATCGATTTATTCGATCTGACGTTAGAGCGGTACGAATTTCGTTATTATTATTATAATGTTACAAATAATAACTAAGATTTCCCCAAAAATAAATTATAGCCGCATGACAAGCGGACCCACAGAATGCAGCGGAGCGGACCACACACGTCAGCGAAGGGCATCGGCCTAACGGCCACCAGCCCAGCCACGAAACACCAAACGCAAAGCAAGCCGTGCCAAACGGAGACGCTTCTCTTTTTTTTTTTCTCTCTCGAAATCTCCGCACCGCTCGCTTGCCTGCCTCGTCGGCCTCTCTCTTCCCGGAAATTGCGCAGCGCACGGGATTTGTTCCCCACCCCCTGACCCGCCATAAATACCCGCCCCCTCCGGGCCTCCTCTCCTCACCTCGGCTTTCCGCCTCAAGGTACGGTGCTTCCCCTCTCTCACGTGGATCTGTGTGGCTCGTTGTGTAGGTTTTGTTAGATCTGTTCGTCTTTGGTTGAATTCCTGATGCCTGTACGATCTGCGTAACCCTGCTCTTATTCGTCTCCTCTCATACCTTTTGGGCTTTATTTACATGAATGGGACAGAATAAAAATTATCTATCCTACCATACAATAATTACAAAGGGTAAACATATAGATATATTTATTTATATATACAACACTATCATATTAGGTTTACTCTAAAACTCACTAGTCAATCCCAACGATCCGAGGAATTGGGTACCACCATAACAATGTTCTTGGTGCTGCCCAGGGAATAAAATTTCAACTGAAATTCGCTGAATTTGGTAACTTTGAAGGGGTCCAAAAATTGAAAAAATCGGTCAATTTCAGTTCGAAATTTAGAGTTTAATTAAATTTCCTAACCAATATAAGGTAAAAAAATATCTAGCTAGTCTAGTAGTAAAGATATTGGCTGGTGAGCATGAGGCCTTGGAGTTCAAACCCTAAAACCAATACTATTTTTTTGTTTTTTCATTTCTACTCAAAAATTCATATTTAAAATTTAAAATTTTTGAACATATTTTTTTTCGAAATTTTTTAAAATTCCTGAATTTCGGTGTGGGCGAAAAAAATTCCCGAAAATGTTTTTCTTGTTGCTGCCACGCAAAGTGGTACGTAAGATATATGCATAGAGGAGAATATTTAAGAAGACTTGTCACTTCCCTCTTGTTGGGAGTATGTTCAGCATGCTAAGAATGGAAAAGTAGCCTTCAGAATTGGAAGTCTCAGGTATTGTTTGACCTTGAAACTGAGGAGACATTTTTGGGTCTCGCACATACGGAGAGGAGAAGACATTTCGCTAACACATGCACCACCATTGCCGTCGCATCGCTCGTTGGCTGAGGCCTCCTCTTGTTTATGTAGTCGCCGCTCTCCCCTTGACGCATTCCTCCTCTGCTGCGCAGCAACAAACAGGAGGGGCCAACGCGTCCGTCCGCTCATAGTAGCTACCTACACTGCGCCCCTGCTCTCAATCCCATCTTCTTGTACGTCGAGATCGTCGTCGGCGCCGGCTCGTGGTTCTGTTGATCGATATAGCTGCGGCTAAGCAAAATGCCGGGGACAGTGATCGTGCACCACCACGCCAAGTACAAGACGTACCCTGGTGAGGTCACCGGCTTCGTCTTCTTCTCTTGCCTCATCGCCTCCGTCGGGGGCTGCATCTTCGGCTACGACATCGGCCTCACAGGTAACTTACTTTTCAATAGTCAGACACTGTCCATCACCATGTGTGGATTATCTCTTCATGGCTAAGCTCTGACACGAAGTTTCTTCTCTTATGTTGTGGCGGCGACCGTGAAGCCGGGTTGACGTCTACGGAGTCCTTCCTGATCAAGTTCTTCCCGTCCATCTACCAGCAGCAGCAGGAGCGGGTGATCGCCAACCAGTACTGCAAGTTCGACAGCCAGCTCCTGACGCTTTTCGGCTCCTCCCTCTTCCTCTCGGCCATGGTCGCGTCTCTGTTTGCCGGCGCCATGGCCCGGGCATTCGGCAGGAAGTGGACCCTGTTCGTCGCCGCCGCCGCATACCTCGTCGGCGCCTGCCTGGGTGGCGCGGCCACCAACTTCGCCATGCTGATGACCGGTCGGATCCTCCTCGGCATCGGCGTCGGCCTCTGCATTCACGTGAGCATGCATGCAACATCACCAAGTAGATCATGAGTTGTTCTGGATTGATCTTTGCTTAACTGTGCAGGCTTCTCCTCTATACATCTCGGAGATGGCGCCGGCGCAGCACCGCGGGATGCTCAACATCCTGTTCCAGCTCATGATCACGGTGGGGATCCTCTTGGCGAGCCTGACCAACTACTGGACGTCCAAGATAATGGGCGAGTGGGGGTGGCGCGTCGGCCTGGCGCTCGGCGCTGTCCCTGCCGCCGTCATCGCGCTTGGGTCGCTCGCCATCCCGGACACCCCCATCTCCCTCATCGTGCGCGGCGACGTCGAGGGGCGCGCGCGACGCTGGCCAAGATCAGGGGCATCGACGACGTGCGCATGGAGTTCGAGGACCTCTCCACCGCAGGCGAGGAGAGCAAGGCCGTGGCGCACCCATGGTTGGAGCTTTTCTTCAGCGGCAAGTACAAGCCACAGCTCACCTTTGCGCTCTCCATCCCCTTCTTCCAGCAGCTCACCGGCATCAACGTCATTATGTTCTACGCGCCGGTGCTCTTCAAGACCGTCGGCTTCCGACAGGACGCCTCCCTTGTGTCCTCCGTCATCACGGGCCTCGTCAACATGTTCTCCACCTTCGTGGCCATCATGACCGCCGACAAGGTCGGCCGCCGCGCCCTCTTCCTCCAAGGCGGCACCCAGATGATCATCTCACAGGCACGTACACATCACACGACCATCACAAATCACAACACAACACAAAATTTTCATGTCACTGCAACTGCAAGAGATTTCTTGGCCAAAAGCATATGAACATTTCCGTGATGCGATGAAATGCCATGGCATGCAGATCCTGGTTGGGACATTCATCGGGCTTCAATTCGGGCTGAGCGGGACGGGGGCGATGTCAGAGCAGTACGCAATGTGCATCGTGCTGTTCGTGTGCGTGTACGTGGCCGGGTTCGCGTGGTCGTGGGGGCCGATGGGGTGGCTGATCCCGAGCGAGGTGTACCCGCTGGCGGTGCGGTCGGCGGCGCAGAGCTTGACGGTGGCGGTGAACATGTTCTTCACCGCCTTCATCGGCCAAATCTTCCTCTCGCTGCTCTGCCACCTCCGCTTCGGCCTCTTCTACTTCTTCGGCGGCTGGGTGCTCCTCATGACGCTCTTCATCGCCATGCTACTGCCGGAGACCAAGAGCGTGCCACTCGAGGACGTGTCGCACGTCTGGAGGAAGCACTGGTTCTGGAGGAAGTTCGTCATCGACTCTGCCGATGCGCGCGGCGCCGAGATGAGGAAGAAGATAGCGCTAGAGATGAGCTGATCCACTGATTGGTGAGCTTTCTCGGTCCATTCATGCGCCATCGTTGAGGTAGGCAGATAGATGCAGATGACGCATGCATTCGCTGCAGTAGCTAGCTAGCACAAGAGAGCCAATTAATTAAGGCAGAGTTACCTGAAGACATAGCTAGTGTGCAGAGTGAAGAACAACACACACATGTTGCTTAGTTACTGATTTTCCTGATGTTGTAGATTTGATCATAGCATATCTTGTAATTGTTCCCTTTTTTCGTTTATTTCATGCCAATTTGTCAGTGGTTTTTGTAATTGAAGTATGCCATTTTCTTTATGTACCCTCACCTGCTTCCTACTCTGTAGTCTAATGGCTGTTTTTTTGGGCTTATGACTTATGGCTTATATTTTTTTGTTGAAAAGGTGGGCAAGAGACTTGTCATCTATTAATTCATTGGAAGAGTGAAAGGGAAAGAAAAAGGGAGGCCCGGATATGGCATAAAGGAAACTGAAAAAACTTAGTTTGTTCTAGAGGTGATTTAGAGGCCCGCAAGCTTGTTTGCACCCGCTAACCCCCTAGGCGTCAACCTTCTCCTTTATTGCTGCGACCAAGGGTAATGGGGGCAGTCTTCGTCGCCCTAAACACCCTAGCATTCCGTTCCTTCCAAATGTGCTAAGAGATGAGCATTACTAGTGATGTCGTTGCCTTTCATGTGCGTTAGGCCTTAGCACCATAGACACCCACCAATCATAGACCGAGGTGCCAGTCCTCCAGGAAGTTAGGCTCACTGAATCGCAAGCAGTCCAATGAGATATGGAGGTCCAGATTCTTCTAATGTAGCGGCACTTAGCCAGAAGGTGTATGGCAGACTCCAGCTCTTGTCTGTAGAGTGGACAAGTTTGCTGATTCGGCCATCCACATTTGTGAAGGTCATGATGGCCACGAAGGTGGATAACATATTGACGAGGCCCGTGATGACGGAGGACATGAGGGAGGCGTCCTGCCGGAAGCCGACGGTCTTGAAGAGCACCGGCGCGTAGAACATAATGACGTTGATGCCGGTGAGCTGCTGGAAGAAGGGGATGGAGAGCGCGAAGGTGAGCCGCGGCTTGTACTTGCCGCTAAAGAAGAGCTCCAGCCACGGCCTTGCTCTCCTCGCCTACGACGGAGAGGGCCTCGAACTCTACGCAACGTCGAAAAAAACCGTTCTGATTTTTATTTTAGGCAGCATCACGGATGGCTGTCGCATTGAGGATAAGCTTGAGAAACTTCTTGGTATAGAACCTATAAAATTATTTTCAGCTAGATCAAGCAGTTGAAGATGGGAGAGCTGTGGCAGCTGCCAAGGAATACATCCATTGGACTTGTTTGATCGCAGTAGGAGAATCCTCAGCAAGGGATTGCTTTCCCCTATCCACGGAGGAATTGCACCAGAAATCATATTGTTCCAAAGCAGCTAGGCTTTTGAAGTTCTTCACCACCGCTGAAAAGCAACCCGTGGAGTTGTTGTGGGAGGACAGGTGCAGTAAAATTAGTGAGGAATAAGAGTTAGTCGAGGTTGGAACTTCCCCAGCAAAAGCATTGTTTGACAAATCCATCAACTGTACATCTTTCAAGTTCCACAGGCAGCAGCCAGGGAGCTCTCCAAATAGCTGGTTGTATGATAGATCCAAGAATTCCAAAAGTGTTAGTTGACAGAGAGGACGGTGATTCTCCCAAGCAGCTGGTATTATTGTTGGCCAACTTGACAAAGGGCAACTGCCTGCTGTCTAGATTAGGAATTATACCGGTGAACATGTTGTCGGACAAGCAGAGACAAACGAGATTTTGCAGCGAGGAGAAGCACAACCTCAAGATGGTTGGTGCTGATGTCGAGGTATTGCAAATATGTTACGTTGCCAATCGCTAATGGTACCGTTCCAGTAAGGTGATTCTCTGACAAGTCCAATAACTGCAAGTTTGGCATGCTCCCCATCTCCACTGGGATCAAGCCAGTAAAATTGTTACTGGAGAAGGAGAGATACATTAGCTCCTTCCACTTGCTGATCTGTGGTGGGATGCTTCCACTGAACAAGTTGTTGCCTGCACCGAATACCGTGAACTTGGTCCAGTTTGTAAACATCTCTAGCGGGATCGATACTACCGTTGATATTGTTTCCCTGTATTTCAAAATATCGCAATTCTTGTATCCTGGCAAAAGATGGTGGCAAACTTCCAAATATCTGATTCTGTGACAGTTCCATGCATGTACCAGAGACTGGTAAGGTTCCCTATCTCGGGTGGAATAGCAGAAACCAAATCTGCGTCACCTATGTCGAGCATTTGTAGCATCCGAAGCTGCCCGAGTGATGCCGCCGGGATTGGTCCACCGAGTGGGCTGTAGCCTAGCAAGGAAGCACTGCACCGATACGCCATTGAACTGTCGTATTCGTGCTCGATACGTATCCGATATGGCAACACGTATCGATATGGGGTGATACAGTATCGGCAGAGTATCGGAGATTTTAGCCCAAAAATAAATGAAAAATACACCAATACGTGTACGATACACCGCGATACGTCAGCGATATGTGTTGACCCAGCCGGTCCATACCAGCAAAGCTTTCTCAATCCCGAACACCCTAACCCTAATCGCTATGACGCCCCTCATTTGCGTTGTCCCTCAATCCTCATTCACGTCGCCCCTCTCCCCTGGCAGACCTCCTTGCTCACCGTCGCCGCACCAATGCTTGTCGGTCCCATCACCTAGAGGTCACATCGTGTAATACCACCAAAATGCAAAGGAGAAGAAAGCTGGAAATGAAAACAATCCAAGGGAATAAAAGAAATAAAATAGAGTTAGACCGTTAGACCCATCAGCTTTAGAAATGCCGAAACAATAACGCTCACAGAGGTTCCCAGACCGTCCCCGGCCGGTCGACATCATCTCGTGTTTTGGATTTTCGTCATTCGGCAATAGGAAAATCCAAAGCCCACGCTTTTACCGACTTATCTGCTGCAGTAGAAAAGTCTCAAACAGTGTAAAGCCACCTTTGGACCAAAAGGTCCATAAGGCACATGACCAACCAAGGCTAAAATGGGAAGGGTAAATTTTTTTATCTCTTAGTCACCTAAAATTGTACTCTCAATTAACTGAACTTGCAGCCCCCTTTAAAAAAACACCTGCAACTTTAGGTGATTCAGTTTGCACTCTCAATCAACTGAAGTTGCAGCCCTCTTCCAAAATAATTACCCGCAACTTTAGGTGATTAAGAGTGTAACTTCAGGTGACTGAGAGATAAAAAAAATTTAGGTGATTAAAAGTGTAATTTCAGATGACTGAGAGATAAAAAAATTTCAGTCGTCTGTGCAATAGTCACTCCCTTACTTAATTTACCATCAGAGGCCTGTATGTACCAAGTCGGCGTTCCACTTATTCCATCGGAGGAGTGCTTCTCGTTCTGGGCTGATTGCACTGGTCATGCATAGCAGCAGCACAGAAAAGTTGAGGCGCACACACAAGAGCTTCTTGTATAGGGATGCCATCGCTGAAGGGGGATAGCTGAATGAATTGCACGTGTTTGCTGTTTGTGAAATTTAAGAAGCCAGGGTGCATATAATATAGAGTGAGAGATTGCGTTGCAGCAGAAGAAATGCATTAATTACTCCCACTATAATCAGTCGTCCACTTCAGCTGGTCTCCGTTGAAGCGTATAGCCATTACTGTATCTTTATATCAACGTGACTGTATTACTAGCTATAGCTAGGGTGGTGAAGAAAAGGCACCGCTACTGCAAGTTCGTGCTAGCTAAATGGCGCACTTAAACAAGACAGTATTAGTCAGTCATCGTCGTCTCTGTCGCGCCAAGCAAGTAAGCAAACAAGACGCCCTAGCTCCTAACAGCAACTCTGTGATCCCGCATCGGATCGCACTAAAATAACGTGATGCAGGTGTGCGCAAAGCAGAGAGGTTGACGCCGGCTGCCCGCAAGTATACTGCAGGATTATGCAATGTTCAGATAAGTACTGTTATGAATAGTGCTTGTATTCAATATAAGGCCAAAGGGCCGGTATATATACACAAGGTACATGTAGTAAATATGGAAAATATAGAAAGAGTCTTAATACAACTCTATCTGTATATATCTCTAACATATATCTCTAACACCCCCTTCAAACTCATGATGGATCAACAACACTAAGTTGGAGAGGTAGAAGTCGTGCTGTGCTCGAGTCTGGGCCTTCGTGAAGAAATCCGCTATCTGAAGCTCCGAAGGCACATACTGAAGAGCAATCACCTGATCATGCACACAAGATCTCATGAAGGAAGCATCAACACCAATATGCTTGGTGAGCTCATGCTTCACGGGATCTCGAACACCGATAGCACTGTCTTGTCGACAAAAGAGGAGTCGGTGTAGTGACAGAAACACCAAAATCCTCAAGTAACCACCGTAGCCAAGTAATCTCCGCTGTCAAGAGAGCCATAGCTCGCAACTCAGCCTCTGCACTCGAGCAGGACACCGCCGTGCATTTCTTCGTCTTCCGAGCAATGAGAGAACCACCAAGAAAAACACGATGGCGAGATAGACCGACGATCGGAGGGATCGCCGCCCAAGTAGCATCCGAATAAGCTGAAGTCAGAACGAGTGGAGGATGGAAAGAAGAGACGACGAGATAGTCCCACGAAGGTATCGCAGAACTCGAAGAAGGTGGCTGTAGTGGACCTGAGTGGGAGCAGAAACGAACTGACTCAGAATGTGAACTGGATAAGTGATATCCGGACGAGTAACGGCAAGGTAGACAAGACTCCCAACAAGGTGACGATAGCGAGTCGGATCAGAAAGAGGCTCGCCATCAGAGGGTCGGAGGTGAACATTGAGCTCCATGGGAGTCTCAACAGTACGCTGATCAGTGAGAGAAGCGCGATCAAGAAGATCCTGAATATACTTTTCTTGGGACATAAAGAAACCATCTGGAGTGGAAGTAACCTCAATCCCAAGGAAGTAACGAAGAGGACCAAGATTCGACATAAGAAACTGCTCACTAAGACGAGCCTTGACAAAGACAATGTACTCCGAATCATCTCCGGTAATGATCATATCATCAACATACAGAAGAAGAAGAGTCCGACCACGAGGCGAAGTGTGGACAAAAGCGCAGATCATGATCACTCATTGAAAAACCAAAGCAGCGATGACCACGGAGGAGAAGCGCTCAAACCAAGCACGAGGGCTTGCTTAAGGCCATAGAGAGGCGGCGAAGGCGGCGGACCATGCCCTCGAGGCAGAATACCCAGGTGGCGGATGCATGTAGACCTCCTCACGCAACTCGCCATTAAGAAAGGCATTCTTGACATCTAACTGAGAAACAGACCAGTGGCGAACAGACGCCACCGAAAGAAGAGTGCGGACAGTGGTCATGTGGGCCACGGGAGCAAAAGTCTCGTCGTAGTCACGACCATGCTCCTGCTGGAAGCCACAGGCAACAAGACGCGCCTTATAGCGCTCAAGAGAACCATCAGAGCGAGTCTTAATCTTATAGACCCACTTACACGTGATGGGTCGAGAGTGAGATGGGAAGGGAACAAGGTCCCAAGTACCAATGCGCTCAAGGGCGCAATCTCCTCGGCCATGGCATGCGCCACTCGGGGTGAGTAGCGACATCCCGTGAAGACAGGCTCACAGTAGCTGCGCCGGCAAAGGCAAAAGCGAGGGGGACCAAGCGGTGGCGATCGCGGAGAGCGTAGCGAGGAGAAGATGACCCATCAGGGGAAGATGGTGCATCAAAGGATGAATCATCAGAAGAAGATGGCTCATCTGAAAGATCCTCAATACGAGGTCGACGAGTGTAGACGAGTGTAGTGGGGAGCCTGAGGAGCCGCAGGAGGCGGCAGGCGGCGGCTTGCGGAGAGGCCACGGAGGAATATGTGGAGACTCGGTGGAGCAGGTGGGCGAGGTAAAGAGATATAGGTGTATCTGGAAAGGTTAAAAAGGAGAGAGACTCCACAAAAGAACCGAAGGAGAGGTAGGATGTGGGTAGAAGGGACGAGACTCGTCGAAAATCACATCCCGAGAAATCCGCATCCGTCGACCAACAGGATCCCAGCACCTATAGCCTTTGTGCTCGGCACTGTATCCCAGAAAAACACACTCAACAGACTGAGCAGTCAGTTTGGTGCGTTCTCGAGGCGAGGAGAACGTAGCAAACGCAAAGCAAATGAAGGCGGCGAGTAGTCGGAAGGAGACCACGAGACGCTCAAAGGGATTGCGCTACAAGAGCAGAAGAAGGCTGGATGTTGACGAGATAGGTGGTAGTGGAAACAACCTCGGCCCAAAAGTGAGGTGGAATAGAGGCGGCAATCATCAGGGCACGAGCCGACTCAAGGAGGTGACGATGCTTGCGCTCAGCAACACCATTCTGAGCATGAGCACCCGGACAAGAGAATCGGCGAGTGCCACCTTTCGGCAGGAAGCTGCGCAGGTAACGAGAGAGGAACTCGCCAGCAGAGTCAACATGAAAGACACGAATAGGAGTAGAGAACTGTGTGTGAACCATAGTGGCAAATTATTTATAGATAGACAAGACCTCACTACGAGAAGACATGAAATATATCCAAGTGTGGCGAGAGAAATCATCTATAAATATGATATAATATCGATGGCCCCCTTTCGAAACAAAGGGAGCCGGACCCCAAACATCTGAATGAACAAGATCAAAAGGACGCTGAGATACTGACTCACTATGAGGATAAGAAAGCTGAAGCTGTTTGCCTAACTTACAACCCTGACAATCTAAAGATACATCTCCTGAGACAGACCCCAGAAGACCACGACGAACTAAAGACGACAGACGGGAGCCACACATATGGCCAAGACGATGATGCCACTGCTGGAAAGAGCCGGTAGACGGAGTGGCAGAGGCGGAGAGACGGGCGGCGACGGTGGCAGCGGAAGGAAGGTGAAGCCAGTCAAGCTTCCAGACGCTGTGAGTCAAGGCGAGGCGAACCAACCGAACTCCCGTGTGGCGGTCCTGAACACAACAAGAGTCAGAATCGAGAATGACCCGACAACCAAGATCGATGTCGCCCAGAAAAAAGTCGCATGGTAAGGCGAGGCGTGAGCAATGAAGGAACATGAAAAGATGAGTTGCTAAGAGATCCTCGACCGAGAGCGAAAGAGAGGTACCATCGATGGTGAGAACACTAACGGAGAATCAAGAGGTGTAATGAAGGACAGTGGAAGCATCGAAGTCATGTGAAAAGATGCTCCGAATCAAGAATCCATGGGAGGTACCGATGTGTAGATGGTGGTTTCTCGGTGCAGAAGAATCGATGCGAGACCTGCAGAACACATCGAGGAGCACCGGAGGCGACAAGTAAGCGTCGAAGTCTGGCTATCTCCTGCTCAGTGAACGTCGATGTAGAAGCACCAGTGTCAGTGCTAGTAGAAGAACGACGTGAAAGATGCCGCTTCTTCTTATAGCACTGAGACTCAATGTGGCCGACCTTGTCGCAGTAGGGGCAGTGAGGACGGCCACCTCCAGATGGAGGACGGCCACCACCGCCTATGGCAGCCGCTGGAGGAGGCAGTGTACTGAAGCGTGGAGCAAACGGTGTAGTAGGTGGACGAGCAGCAAGCACAGAGGGGAGTGGCATCAGACCAGCACCACTCAGGCGAGTCTCTTCCGCGCGTATCTCGGTAAGAGCCTCCAGGAGAGTGACACGAGGGTGACGTGCAAGGAGCTGGGCACGCCGCTGCTCGAACTCAGGACGAAGGCGAGTAAGGAACTCGTAGATCCGCTGAAACTCCAGGTCAGTACGTGCAGCTAGGCAGCACGGACAAGAGCGACAACCAGCAGTGCGAAGAGAGTCCAACTGACACCAGACAGCAGAGCTCTGGGTGTAAAAGGCGTCAACAGTAGCATCACCCTGCTGAAGAGAGTGCTCCTGGCGAACCACGAACAGGTATAATGCATCACCAGAGGGCTCGTAGCGCTGACGAAGGTGAGTCCACATCTGAAAAGCCGAGGAGAGTCCCACAACCTCAGAAGAGAACTGAGACTGGACACTGGCAATAAGAATAGCAGCAGCCCGAGCGTCGTCGTCGTACCATTGAGTGTAGACGACCATTCGATCCCTGTATAAATCCAGAGCCTCTTGGTAGGCAGAGACAGCCTTATCATTAGCTTGGTGGCGACCTTGTCACCGTTTGTCGGGCGGCGTGACAAGCGTAGGTTCCGTCGGAGGAGTAGGGCAAGGCGGGCAGATGACATCGCCAGAGAGGATGCCCCAGAGACGAAGACCACGCATATGGATGCGCATGTGAGACACGAAGTCGGTGTAATTAACACCATCGAAGATCACCGGCAACGAGGAGAAGCAGTACCCATTGGTAGGCGGTCTTTGGGCGGCACGGTGACCAAGGAACGAAGTCTAACAGCGGCGGGCGACGACGCGGCCGTTAAACTACGCTTTTATAAGTCGGTTCGGTTCGATCGATCGGTCGGTTTACAAAACCGACCGAACCGATCGAGATCGCAGCGCCACCGAGCGGAGACCAAGGCGGGCGCAGGAGGCGGCGGAGGAGCCCGTCTTGCGGGAGGGGCGGCGGTGCGGCCGGGCGCGGAGGCGGTCCGAGTCGGCGACAAGCGACGGAGTCGGCGGCAGGGAGGAGGCGGAGGAGCCCGAGTCAGCGAGCGGCGGGAGGCGGCGCGGCGGAGTCGGCGGCGGCACGGGAGGCCGGCGGGGCGGTCGGGCCAGGCGGAGGTGGGTGGCGCGAGGCCGGCGAGGCGCGGATGGAGTCGAACGCAGACGGAGTCGGCAGGCGGCGAGGGAGGCGGCGGAGAAGCCCGATGCAGGAGGGAGGCCGGCGGGGCGGCGCGCCGGCGGCGGTGGTCGGCGACGGGCGGACGGAGTCGACGACGACGGGCTGGGAGTCGGCGACGGGTAGTCGGCGACGGGAAGCCCTAGACAAGCGGCGGCGGCAGGCAAAACCCTAGGTATTTTGCTCTGATACCATGTTATGAATAGTGCTTGTATTCAATATGAGGCCAAAGGACCGGTATATATACACAAGGTACATATGGTAAATATGGAAAATATAGAAAGAGTTCTAATACAACTCAATCTGTATATATCTCTAACATATATCTCTAACAAGTACAACACTAGTACATTACTGCAGCCAATGCACAAATTGACAGTGAAAAGAACACGTACACGTACTAGCAGGCAGCTGCTTGATCAGATCAAATGCGCACAATATAGATATATGTCGTCAGGAGAGGAGGATAACATTTGCGATAGGAATCTTAGGGAATTGCGCTCGTTGCATGGTTTCTAGCGATCCCCAAATTAACCCAGAAAGGAAGAAAAAAAGAGAGACCATGGACTTGTTGGATCAGGTTATACAGCCGAGCCAAGAAACGCGTACCTTCCCGAGAGAATGCGGTTTACCGATCGACTACCATTGGCGCCACCGTGTTGCTAAGCTGAGCACGTCGCGCGTCGCCGTGGCTGGCATGCGGCCCCGAGCCCGGCGGCGAGGGCGTGACGCGAGGCGGGAGAGAAGCAAGCTAAGCGAAGGGATCAACGAGGCGGCGGCGGCGGCGGCTGGAGGTGGCGCGTGGCGGCTTGCGGCGGAGGCAAGGTGCGCGCAAACGGCAGACAAGAGACAACCGCTTGTGTCGGGAGGAACGAAATTGGCTCGTAAGATTAGTTGGGCCTTGGGCCGGTCCCGGAGGCCCAGGAAGGAAGAAATCCAGTCAAAAGGGAGAAAAAACTATCCGCTGGTAAAATTAGCTCAAACTGCTCTCCTTAACTCTGAACAGGAAAATTCAAGCACATGAAAGTGTTCCAAAGTTGCACAAGACGCGCGAATTATAAGCTTCACAACAGACGCTTACAAAGGCACGAGAAATACACGATTACTACTGACCAAATCTGCATAACAAACTTAATTGGGGTGCTAACCAAGTGGTATACTTGTTTAGCCTCTTAAAACCAAGACTGTCCACTGGGACATGGTATATAATTATTAATTAGAGCTTATTGGCAACAGAAAACAGAAAGGAGGGGCTGACGATGCCTACATCTTCTTTCACCATGGGACTTCAATTGGTGTGGCACAGATTGTGCAGTACTTGGACAACTTTCTATACTCTCAAATATATATGCTTCAATTTTTGCATAACTTTCTGCCGATGGCATCGACGCAACTGAAGAAAGCATACCTCGAGGGCTTGCAGAAAATTAATACTCCAAACCATAGCCAAAACCCAAACACAATTCCAGCAATCACTGAGTAGTACATCCAAAGTGTTTCATGTTCTTGGCGATGCTCCTTTACCCCCTCCAATGCAGTTGTCGAATTCGTATCGTTTTTACATGCAATGCTCAAGGGGAAACCACAAAGTCCCAGGTTATTGCTATAAATTGAGGGGTCATCGAGTGTTCGTAGTTGATTACCTGTAGGTATCGCTCCTGATAGATTGTTGTTGGAGAGATTTAGTAAACTGAGGCACTCCAAGCTCGATATGCTTGGAGGAATAGGACCTGAGAGTTTATTCCAAGAAAGGTCAAGAGACTCCACGTCTTTCAAATTACCAATGTTTTTGGGGATACCACCAGACAGATTATTTCTTGACAGGTTCAGGAACAGGAGTGCTCGAAGGTTTGCCATTTCTGCAGGGATCTCACCAGAAAGATAGTTGCTCGAAAAATCAATACCAGTCATAAGCCTAATCGTTCTACGAAAAGTATAATCTTGCCCCTTCCAAATTATGTCAGTCTGCCCATAGTATGCATCATACGGAAGGCCTGCAACGAACTCGACTTGTCCATTTTTATCCGGCCACGTCGTGCTATTAAAGTTGGCAAAACCATCCGGAATGGAACCTGTAAGATTGTTTTCAGCTAGGTCAAGCATTTGGAGCTGAGTCAGTTGTATTACCTCCCGAGGAATACTTCCATGAAACATGTTCGATCGCAGCCGGAGAATCCTTAGCGAAGGAATGCTTGACCCTATCCATGAAGGAATTGTGCCAGAAAACTTGTTATGGCCAAGATCCAGAACAGCTAGGCATTTGAAGTTCCTTAGGACATATGGAAAACACCCAGTGAAGTGGTTGTTTGACATGTGTAGAAATTCTAGTGAAGAATTAGCACTGATTGTTGCTGTTGGAACTTCTCCACTGAAGGTATTGCTTGACAAATCCATGTACACAATAAACTGCAGGTTCCATAAGCAACTAGGGAGCTCTCCAGAGAGCAGATTGTTTGATAGATCCAACAAATTTACATTACGATTGTCTGGTGCATCCCAGAAATTTAAATCAAGTTGACACAAGGCCGTACTGATGGTACCTGTCAATTTGTTGCTGGACAAGACGATAAATTGGATAGATGACGACAAGGTTGTAGGAATCTCTCCCTCTAACTGGTTGCTGCTGAGATCAAGGTGTGTTAATGACATATTACCGATCTCCGATGGAATCACGCCGGTGAGGTAGTTCCCTGACAACTCCAGCGTTCCCAAGCCTTCCAAGCTTCCTAGCTCCAGGGGGATCGTGCCACTTAAATAGTTCCCGGAAAGTGACAGGTGCTTGGCATTTTTCCACCTGCTGATCTCTGGTGGAATGCTTCCAGTAAAGGAGTTATGAGCCATATCCAATGTTCCGAGCTTCGTCCAGTTTGTGAACAATTCTGGTGGGATGCTGCCGTTGAGCTTGTTCCATGACAGGAACAAGAAGTCGAGACTAGTAAGGTTCCCCAGCTCGGGTGGAAGAGCAGAAACCAGATCGGCGTCACTTAGGTCGAGATAATTTAGCATCCGAAGCTGCCCGAGTGATGCTGGGATTGGTCCGCCGAGTGGGTTGCTGTGCAGATCAAGTTGTTGCAAACTATACATCATCCCGAGCCATTTCGGGATTCCTCCGGTAAGATTGTTCTGTAGGAGAAACAATTCTTGGAGCTCTCTAAGCCCTGACAGCGACCGTGGTATCGGCCCAGATAATCTGTTTGCAGACAGACCAAGGCACTGCAGGTGCGCGAGCTTGCCCAATTGGTAGGGGATGGCACCAACGAAGCTGTTACTGCTCAAGTCCAGGTAGGTCAGGGTGAGCAGCATGGAGATGTTTGCTGGGATGGCGCCAACGAGATTATTGTTACTGAGGTCGAGCACGGTGAGGCTCCGAAACGCGTCGGAGTAGAAGGCGTCGAGCGTGCCGCTGAGGCCGGCGCCGGACGGGTAGATCTCGGTGACATCGCCCGCGGCGTCACAGCCGACGCCGAACCAAGAGCAGGTGGAGTCGTTGGCACGCGACCATGAGGACAGAGAGGTGGAGTTGAGCAAAGTGGATTTCCATCGGAGGAGTGCTTCTGCTCCGCCCTCCGGCCTGATGGTTCCATTGGCCAAGCACAGCAGCAGGCAGAAACAGACGAGCATGAGCTTCCTGTGCTGGACTGTCATCGCACTCACTGCAGGCCTCCTCAATTTGCTCTGTTCAGATCATCACAGCACAGGTAACCAGGCTGCATACATGAAGGGAGCGAGGGAGATATAATTGCAGCAGAAGAATGATCAGCACTCCACGGTCAGTCGTCCACTCCCAGAGTGGTCTTCGTTTAGGCGAATGACCATCGAATCTTTCTTCCGACGTGATTGCTGGGGTGTAGAAAACTTGGCATAACTTGGTGCGCACCGAAACGACCATCAGTCGCCCACTGCTATAACTCGTGGCGTCTCTGTCCCGCCAAGCAAAGACGTCCAAACTCCGATGTGATGCTAGTGTGGCGCAGGAACCACCATTCTGGAGATCGTCGACGATGGCCGCGAAGCCAAGGTTCGCACCGGCGGACACCGGAGATTGTCGACGCAGGCAGGCCACGGCCTCAATTCAAATGATACTACCCCGACACATCGGGTGTGGCAAACAGCAAGAGCCCCAAGACACTGCCAAGACCAGCTACCACAAAGGATTAACTAAATAAGTAATGCTCCACATATTTAACTTCGTCACTAGTTCACAGCTCATCACCAAGGATGTCACTACAAAAGGATGATTCTGGGTATAAGCTGAAGTCCCAGTATCAAAATAAATAGCACTTTGCACACGGCGATGCTAATTGTCTTGCACTCTCATGGGCTGGCTGATAGGTGCCAATCGCCATTGCTTAATTTATCATCAGAGGCCTCTATCTACCAATTCAGCATTCCACTTATTCCACATCGACTTCTTCATCATCCCCCTCATACTGGGAAATAAAATAGAGCAAACTGTGAGCATATTTGTCTAGCAGAACTACAGAAAAGGGGGGAAATTATAGGTGGAAATAAAATATAGAAGTTAGTAACTCCATGCTATTGAATGTGCATATAAACAGGTTCACTATTTCTTGGGAAGATGCAAATTTAATCACCTGCTCATAAGCATTTTGAACCACTGGCGGTGGAGGTGGTGGGGGCATAACAGGTGATCTAGTTTTGTCATAAGCATCATTTTCTAGTGATGCATCTATTGGTTCATGTCTATCCTCCAGTTCAACAGCTTCGTTAAGATCATCTACAACATGAGCAGGCATACCAGTGGCGAGCAAAACATGTTTGACCGGAGAATTTTTTACCTGCAAGTTTAAAAATCTCTACTCAATAAAGTCTTCACTCGTAATATGCAGAATTGATAAAGAGGATGAGTCCAATCATTGTCAACAGGGCCAAGATGAGGTTAGAGACTCAGATGCACTTGTTATAATTTAGAGGTAAGCAATAGTGAGAAACAAGCCAACAACCATACTTTTGAGTTAAAGATTTAGAACGGAATAAAGAGCATATGTTAGTAAGAATGTCCAAATAAAGCATTAAACTCATTACACTAAATAAGATGATATGATATGCATCCTTTATAACAAAATTTAGATCGGGGAGAATATCACACCTTATCTGTGAAAAAGTTGGCTGAAGAAACATTTCCTAGCTTATTTTTTTCATCTTCCCACAATTTCTTCTTCAAATATAAAGATTTTGTTGCCTCAGTTCCCTTGCTTGTTTTATCAAAATCTGTAACAGCACCGAGATTTGGAGGCCGCGTGGTGGACTGGAGTACTGGACCGACTGGTGGATGTTACCCGATAGATAGAGATTTCCCTCCATTTTTCTACCCGTGGGTAAAAAATACATCTCATACCCGACTCCATTAAGGTATTTACCTACAGGTACACGGGTAAATAGGTACAATTGCCATCCTAGGCAAGAGGAACATTCCGCGTTCCTGTGTGCTGTGCGCGCGGCCGCACGCGCGCTCCTTTCGACTTGATCTGAGCTGAGCTGCCGTGCAAACCTGGACTGTGCTTTCCGGAGACGTCAGGCCATGTGATTGTGGAGAGACGCGGAAATGCTACCGCTAGCTAGGAACAACCAGGAGAATAAACAAGCTTCCAAGGGTCAAATCGAAGGGGCGCCTACGTCGGCTTCGATTAGTAGGATCGATCGAGAGCAGTTCATCCGGTCGGCGTGGCGATTTCTGGGATCCATCTCTCGTCGTCCGCCAGTTCTTGATCAGGTAATTTTGGTCTCGTTCTTGCATAAGTGAAGAGACCTGTTTCCTGCAGTTTCTTGAATCGCTGGTTCGGGATGTGTGTGTAGTTGTGGGGAATTTCTAGGGATGTAGGACCTTTTAGTTTTGAGCGGTGAATCTGGGCTTAGGCAAGGTCCAGTGGACCGTAGATGTATGTGCCTTCTAGGCAAGGGTTACGAGCTCAAAACTAAGTATGTGCCCATTGTCCCGTCCTATGCATTGAGCTACCTGTCATATTTGCTATGATTTGATTGGAGAAATGTGGTGGATATATGTGAATTCTTTGTGTGGAACTATTTATAGACCCTCTCGGATACATGTGACTTCGATTGTGTGACATAGGTGCGGTCTTTTCGGTCTGAAAAGTAGGTTTGCAGTGTACTGCCACCTTGGTCTAAAAAAGGGTTGATCGGAGTGTTATCACTTCGGGCTAAAATAGGTGATGACAGTGTGTTGTCACCTCGATCTAAAAAATGTTGATCGGAGTGTTGTCACTTTGGGCTAAAAAAGGTGATGGTAGTGTGTGATTATCGGATCACGCGTAGGCTACGCAAGCAGAAAACAAAACTTTTCTACCGCGCACACAAGGACATCATGCTTAAGGAGGGATCATGGATCGTTACCACTAGACGCAGCAAGCAATGAAGAAGAGTTGGAGAAGCCGATCCAACCACGCAGCGTCGAGGTAGTAGTGGAAGTAGTCGATCGTCCCGAACCGATCGTCTCCTCCACGCGATCAACCACACCACGAGCGATCCAATCAGATTGATGCCGATCAACGCCGCAACGGCGGCGCCTCACCGGTATCCACACGTCCGGGTCGGGCCAATCGCGAGTGTACCAGCACTCGCGAGCGACTAGGGTTTGGTTCAGGAGGTGGCGGCTAGGGATTAGCTCGGGATTATCAGATGGCGTCCCCTCAGCCCCTCGCCTCCATATATATAGACCTCCTCACTTGGGCCTCGCGGACCGAGGCCCAATAGGAGTCTATCCGGATCTCTATCCGAATTGAGCCCACATCCGAATCACATTCGAATTAGTGTTCCAACCCGTTAAGTGTGCGACCCTGTAGGTTCACGTATACTTGGTCACGACCCAGAAACACCTTTCCGGTCACCCTGTTAATAGCGGTCTCTAGTAAGACATATTAACCCCAATGTATACGTAAAGATCATATCGGCTGAACCTGTAATGTTCTCATGTACTAATCCATTTGCCTCACGATATAGATTAAGCTCAAGGCGAGACATGTGTCATCCTCTTAATAGCTCAATCACTATCTCGATTCCGTGATGGATTATAAACTCGTGATTGACTCCTCAATCACCTTGGCATGGCCATGCACTTTCATAATCCATTACATCGAGGGGCCCAGAGATATCTCTCCCATAAGGAGGGCAAATTCTATCTTGATCATTCACATCCCACTACATGTTTCATGGCAAACCCAAAGACTACTTTTATGACTACCCGATTCACGGAGTAGTGTTTAGTAGTCCCAAAATAAGCTACTACGCATGTTGGGAACCATGATGATCTCAAGTCTAAGGATTCCACATAAACACTACTTGAGACCAACTGATGACACATGGAATCTCTGCAGTGTCTCATGGCGGGTCTATCCAACATGTGTCCACTAACACATGTCCATATTATTGATTTGGTATCTCCATACCATGATCCATGAGACATGATCATCAATCAATACATATCTTGATCTTTGAATCATATTTGTTCCTCATATGAAATATAATCGGGATCATTTAGAAATAGCAACATTTTGGCATTAAGAGTCTCATGAATAAGTCACATACTCATTGATCAATAATGATAATGTCTATTTCAAGGAACAAAGCAATGTATCATAAACATAGTATGTGATATATTCAACATCTCCATGTTGCCTCTAGGGCATATCACCAACAGTCTCCCACTTGCACTAGAGTCAACCATGTAGGTATCTAATACCCATTGCCCTAGTGTGAGCCTCATGCTTTGGTCGGGAAGCGGCTTTGTTAACGGATCGCAATGTTCAAACCCGTTTGTACTTTGCATATCTTAACATCGCCTCTCCACAATCTCGCGGATGAGATGAAATCGTTGTAGAATGTGCTTGGACTTACGGTGCGATCTAGGCTCCTTGGCTTAAATGGCTCCACTTGTTGTCACAAGAGAGGTCCATTGGGTGGAGGCACTAGCCATCACACCAAGCTCGAAACAAATTTCTTGATCCAAACGACCTCTTTAGCGACTTGAAGCCGCTATGTATTCGGTTTCAGTTGTAGAATCAGCAACTGTCTCCTGCTTGGAACTCTTCCAGCTCACCGCACCGCCATTCAGGCAGAACACAAATCCAGATTGCAATCTAAAATCATCTTTGTCAGTTTGGAAGCTAGCATCGGTGTAACCATTTACAACGAGCTCTTCCTCACCCCATAGACGAGGAACACATCTTTAGTTCTTCTTAAGTACTTCAAGATGTTCTTTACGGTAATCCGATGACTTTCACCGGATCGACCGGTATCTACTCGTAGCACTTAAAGCATATGAGACATCCGGACGTGTACAAAGCATGGCATACATAATGGATCCAATAGTGAAGCATATGGAATCGCATTCATTTTATCCCGCTCATCGGTGTACTAGGACACCGATTCTTGCTAAGATTTATACCATGTGACATAGGTAGGAAGCCTTTCTTGGAATCTGCATGTTGAACCTTTTCAACACCTTGTCAATGTACGTATCTTGGCTTAATCCAATCGCCTTTTGATCTATCTCTATAGATCTTGATGCCCAGAATATATGCCGCCTCCTAAGTCTTTCATAGAGAAACTATTTTCAATGAAGACTTAATGATTCGAACATAGGAATGTCATTTCCGATCAATAATATGTCATCCACATATAAGACCGTAAACACGAGTGCGCTCCCACTAGCCTTTTGTAAACACAAGGCTCTTCTTCGTTCTTGATGAAACCAAACCCTTTGATTACTTCATCAAAGCGAATGTTCCAACTCCGAGATGCTCGCTTAATCCATAAATGGATCTTTGCGACTTGCATATCTTTCCGGTGATTGCGGATCGACAAAACCGTGGGTTGTGTCATGTACACATCCTCACTCGATTTCCATTAAAGAAAGCTGTTTTGACATCCATTTACCATATTTCATAGTCGAAATAAGCAAGAATCGCTAGAATGATCCGAATAGACTTTAGCATTGCGACGGCGAAAAAATTTCATCATAATCAACACCTTGAATTTGTTTGAAACCTTTGGCCACCAATCGCGCTTTATAGATGTGAACATTTCCATCTATATCTATCTTTTTCTTGAAAACCCATTTGCACTCAATGGTTTTAACACCATCAGGTGGATCAACCAAGTTCCAAACTTGATTACTATGCATGGATTCAATTTCGGATCTCATGGCTTCAAGCCATTTCTCAGAGTCTGATCCCACCATCGCTTCTTCATAGGTCTTAGGCTCATCGTTGTCTAACAACAATATGTCCCGTTGTTGAGTAGTCAAGAACATGTACCTCTCGGTGCACGACGTGACCTCTCGACCTCGTGGTGCGGTGTGTCCACAATGGGTTCTTCAACAGCTTGTTCATCCTGTTGTGGTTCTGAGAGCTGAAACGTTTTCAAGTGTTTCTCGAATTTCTTCAAGTTGCACCATGCTCCCACTATCCCTTCTTGAGAGAAACTCTTTCTCTAAGAAGACACCATGCTTGGGCGACAAACACTTTGCCTTCTTCTTGATTATAGAAGTAATATCCTTTTGTTTCCTTAGGATACCCGATAAAGAAGCATTTATCGATTTAGGACCGAGCTTATCGATTGTAAACGTTTTACATAAGTCTCACATCCCCAAATCTTAAGAAAAGACAAGCTAGGACGTTGTCCCGTCCACATCTCATATGGTGTCTTTTCTCGATTTTGATGGAACCTGTTTAGTGTGAAAGCGGTACTGTTTCAAGAGCGTACCCCAAAAAGACAACGGAAGATCACGTGACTCATCATGGAGCGCACCATATCTAATAAGGTGCGATTTCTCGCTCGATACCCCATTCCATTGAGGTGTTCCAAGCGAGTCAATTGTGGAACAATTCCACAATCCTTCGAGATGATTACCAAACTCATGGCTCAAATACTCGCCTCCACGATCGATCGTAGAAACTTGATTGTCTTGCCTAAATGATTTTGCACTTCATTTTGGAATTCTTTGAACTTTTCAAAGGATTCGGACTTATGTTTCATCGGTAGATATATTCATATCTACTAAAGTCATCGATAAAGTTATGAAGCATCGAAAACCACCTCGGTCGTTGAACTCATTGGTCCACATACATCGAATGTACGAGTGCCAATAAGTCACTTGCCCGCTCACCTTGACCGGTGAAAGGTGCTTTTGTCATCTTGCCAAGTAAACAAGATTCGCATGTCTCAAATGATTCAAAATCAAATGAGTGCGAATACCATCTCTATGGAGCTTCTCCATGCGTTTCTCATTTATGTGACCTAAGCGACGATGCCAAATAAGCGTGGGATTCAAATCATTCGATCGTTGCCTCTTTGCATTAATGTTATAGACCGATGACTCTTCAAGAGTAAGAACATATAACTCATTCACCAATGGAGTATGACAATAGAACATATCTTTGAAATAAAGAGAACAACCATTGTTCACGATCTAAAGTCATAACCTTCGCTTGTAAACATAAAGCGAAATAATGTTCTTGGAAAGAGATGGAACACAATAACAATTATTCAATTCCAAAACTAATCCTCGAAGGTAAAGACAATGGCATGGTGCCAACGACCACCGCAAAGAACTTTGCTCCATTGCCAACGCGAAGATCCACTTCGCTCCTCCTCAAACTTCTACTTCTTCTTAGCCCCCAACGATTTGCAAATGTGAGCAACCGATCCGGTATCAAATACCCAAGAATCGATGAAGAAGTGGCAAGATTGATTTCTATAACATTTATACCGGAGCGGAAGTCGTACTTCCTTCTTTTCTCAAGATCCTCCAAGTACTTTGGGCGGCGCCTTTTCCAATGTCCCGATTGCTTCTGAGTAGCAATCGCATCGAGAGCAGGCCCTTCTTGACTTGCTTGGCCTTAGAACCGCCGCGATCTCATCGGGAGCTAACTTTCTTTGACCACGCCTTTCTTGACATAGGGCTTGCCCTTGCCTTTCTGCATCATCATCACATGATTGGTGCTTTTCTTAATGCTTTCCTCGGCAGATTTTAGCATCCCATGCAACTCAGCTAAGGTCTTGTCCATGTTGTTCATGTGATAGTTCAGAATGAATGACTCAAAGCTCGGGGGGAGCGATCAAGAATCACATCAAGAGCCAACTTTTGGCTAAGGGAAAACCAAGCTTTTCCGACTCTCAATGTAGCCAATCATCTTAATCACATGAGGGTCGACGGATTCCCTTCGCAAGCTCGCACGCAAACAAGGACTTTGAAGTGTTGAACCTCTCAGCCCTTGCTTGGTTCTCAAACATACCACGCAACCCCACAATGATATTGTAGGCATCTGTGTTCTCATATTGCTTCAAGCTCGAGAGGACATTGTGGCAAGCATGAGACACTCACATCAAGGCAATCATTCGTTTGCTTCTCATAAGCTCTCCGTGCAGCCACAGTAGCATTATCAGGCAATTCATCAGGATAAGGAGACTCAAGGACATACTCCTTGCGCTCTTGCTTGAGAACAATTCTCAAGTGCGATACCAATCCAAAAAGTTCGTTCCATTGAGTTTTTCTTTCTCAAGAATAGATCGCAAATTAAAAGAACTGGATGCGGCATTAGCTGACATGATCTACAACAAAGAATATACAAAGTTTAGCACTATGTTCATGTTTGATCTTCTATTAAACAATTTAACAAAAGATACTCCCACTATATGTTTTGTAATCGTCTTCCCTCTAACGTCATATAGTGGTCAAGATCCATGTTCATCTAAGTTCTAGTGAGCTTTGGCATCACTGCTAGAAACCTAGTGACGTAGGTAAGCAACACTTGCTAATCACATCTTATGTGACTCTTGTTTGTTGGGTGTCATCCAATGCCCCGGCTCCCAACACCATGCCCCAAGGCCCAAATCCAATTTGATAGCCTTGTCAAGTAAACCAATACTATGCATGTGGATGTCCGACATCCACCCTATTAGATCAAGATAGTTGATAGTACTGCTTTGGCGGACCTACCAAACAATGATCATGATTCTTATAGGCGCAAAGAATTGGAAGGGCATCAAAATAAATTCTTAATTTTTTTCTTGAGAGAAGCTATTCTATCATGAAAACACACCTCTATAGGTATGGCATGAAAGAATAGTATGACAAGAAATAAACATCACATGCATATAATCACATTATACTGTGAATGGTATGGCATTTTGTATCGTAGTGGTCGCCATCGCCATGGTTCCACGGTGATATTCTTCGCCACACTTCTTGTTCTCTTTGTCATCATGCTTGAAGCCTCCATAGCAAAGAACTAAACTATTACAACTAATAGGTAGCAAATGAATTACATGAGGAGCTCAAGCATCACAAGTCGACACGCAGTCGTTATACAATTAAAACGACCTCAACCCTACTGTGATTAATACGACACACAGCCGCCAAAACACACATGCATCACATATGCATCTATGCCATACCATTCACATCATTCCCTGCAAAAACAAGTTAAGCGTAGAACGTATTCTACCGCCCTGACATGAATGTGTTTCTATAACAATCTATGTGTGATTATCGGATCGCGCGTAGGCTACGCAAGCAGAAAACAAAACTTTTCTACCGCGCACACAAGGACATCATGCTTAAGGAGGATCATGGATCGTTACCACTAGACGCCAGCAGCAGTGAAGAAGAGTTGGAGAAGCCGATCCAACCACGCGTCGAGGTAGTAGTGGAAGTAGTCGATCGTCCCGAACCGATCGTCTCCTCCACGCGATCAACCACACCACGAGCGATCCAATCAGATTGATGCCGATCAACGCCGCAACGAGCGCGCCTCCACCGGTATCCACACGTCCGGGTGGAACGCCGATCGCGAGTGTACCAAAGACTCGCGAGCGACTAGGGTTTGGCTCAGGAGGTGGCGGCTACGGATTAGCTCGGGATTATCAGATGGCGTCCCCTCAGCCCCTCGCCTCCATATATAGACCTCCTCACTTGGGCCTCGCGACCGAGGCCCAATAGGAGTCTATCCGGATCTCTATCCGAATTGAGCCCACATCCGAATCACATTCAATTAGTGTTCCAACCCGTTAAGTGTGCGACCACAGGGTTCACGTATACTTGGTCGCGACCGAAACACCTTTCCGGTCACCACATTAATAGCGGTCTCTAGTAAGACATATTAACCACAATGTATACGTAAAGATTATATCACGAACTCGTAATGTTCTCATGTACTAATCCCTTTGCTTCACGATGTAGATTAAGCTCAAGGCGAGACCTGTGCCATCCTCTTAATAGCTCAATCACTATCTCGATTCCGTGATGGATTATAAACTCGTGATTGACTCCTCAATCACCTTGGCATGGCCATGCACTTTCATAATCCATTACATCGAGGGGCCTAGAGATATCTCTCCCATAAGGAGGGCAAATTCTATCTTGATCATTCACATCCCACTACATGTTTCATGGCAAACCCAAAGACTACTTTTATGACTACCCGATTCACGGAGTAGTGTTTAGTAGTCCCAAAATAAGCTACTACGCATGCTGGGAACCATGATGATCTCAAGTCTAAGGATTCCACATAAACACTACTTGAGACCAACTGATGACACATGGAATCTCTGCAGTGTCTCATGGCGGGTCTATCCAACATGTGTTCACTAACACATGTCCATATTATTGATTTGGTATCTCCATACCATGATCCATGAGACATGATCATCAATCAATACATATGCTGATCTTTGAATCATATTTGTTCCTCATATGAAATATAATCAGGGATCATTTAGAAATAGCAACATTTTGGCATTAAGAGTCTCATGAATAAGTCACATACTCATTGATCAATAATGATAATGTCTATTTCAAGGAACAAAGCAATGTATCATAACCATAGTATGTGATATATTCAACATCTCCATGTTGCCTCTAGGGCATATCACCAACAGTGATCACCTCGGTTTGAAAGAGGGTTGATCGAAGTGTTGTCACTTCGGGCTGAAAAAGGAGGTGGCATGGTGTTGTGATTTCTAACAAATTGGCTATGGACCCACCTTGTCGTGATGTATGTTGTTACAAGGGTAGTCATAGTGCAAATTATGCAATAGAATAACTTAACAAAGAAACCAGAACAAAAAAGAGCATAACACTGCAAATATGATAGCATGTGCTAAACACATGTCAACTTAATATAAGGACCAACTAACTGTAAAGAATCTACACACAGTTCCTTCTAGGTGCTACCCCACAAGTGGCGCCAGCTCTATGCCGGCGCTATGCATGACTTGATGGATAGGTCTAGTAGTCTGGTGCGTATCGTGGCCTATGCCAACGAGCAACTGGTGCAGGAGTCACAATGTTGTACCGGTAAAAAATTCATCGACTCCTAGTTCCTGAACTGTTTGTAGAAACTAACACCCATGTACCTCTTGCACCACCTACTCTGCAAATCAGGCCATCAATATGGCCCATTTTCTCCTTGCCACAGCTGCATAATTGCCTTCAATAAGCCAGTATGTTGATCATATATGATACTAACCTACCATAGTTTGAAAATAAAATCTACAAAGAAACTGAAAACTCACTTCTATGATGCGAAAATCACTCCTCCCACTCTCTCCTCTTCTCCTCTTCTCGTTTTCTCCTCTCCTGGCATCTCTTTTTTACCAAATTGTTATGAATTTCGGCCTTTTTGGCCCTTAAATGCACTAGTCTTTATCGTCATTTCAATTAATGATTAGTTTTTATATCGCTAATTAAAATAACGATAAATGTTATGTCGTCAACGTTATATTCTGTTATCTGTTCTTTTAATGACAGAACTTCTATTACCATTTAAAATGATGGCAAGCTTTGTCCTAAATTCAAGTGGTGATAGGGGACTGTCGCCATTTCAAATGACGACTGAAAGTAATTTCTGTAAATTTTGTAAGTGATGTTATATTAAGATGGAATTAATAAATAAATGCATCATAGCACAGTGGGGCTCCGAATGATCAAGCACTCCAAACGTTACAGCTCCGAATAATCAAGGGTAATGCTACGGCCTGGATATCCGAACCGGGTGTTCAGGTTCCGACGTTCGGCTGCTGTAACATTTTTTAATCATATTTATAATATTTTTTACCCATATTTGCAACAAACAAAAACAAAGAATAATGTGAATATTTCTATCCGTAACATTTTTATCCATATCTGTAACATTTATTAGTTATATATGCAATAAAAAAAGAAAAAGAACGATACGAGTATTCGAATAATATATGTAATAATTTTAATCAGTGTATGTAATAAAAATATGTGATACAAAAGTCGATGTTGTATACACGAAACAAAAATATTACAAAAAACACGGATGAAAAATATTATAAATATAGATAAAAAAAATATTACAAATATGGCCAAAAAAATGTTATAACCGGGCGTCCGGACATCTAGCATTCCCCTTTAATTAATCTAGTACTAATTATCGTTTCCGAATAAGTAGATCTGATTAGTGATTCCGATAAGTTAAAGTGCGTTTGATTCCTCAGACTTGGTTAGTCTGCTATGCCCTTTTATATTTTGTATTTGCTTGCATTTAGAAAGGTTTTGTGAAAAATCTGGACTTCAGTTTCTGTGAACATATCAAATAGGAACATCACACACTCTTTCCGATTGACTGTACGATTAGCACATCAAGAAGTAACAACATTTAAAAAACATTACTTGGCACTCAATTTGACTCAACAAGAGGTGATTGCCCTATGCGTGAGGGTAATCAATTGGGCGAGATAGAATCCTACGGACTGCAGCTAAGTAAGATCCGACGAATGTTATCGTCTTGGAACTCTTCAGTCCAGGATTATATAGAAACAGTTTTGCTATTGCAATGACGACTGAAATTTTTTTATCTCTCAGTCACTTAAAGTTACACTATCAATCAACTAAAATTACAGTCTCTAAAAAACAGCTACAACTTCAGGTGATTCAGAGTGCAACTAAAGTTACACTTAGTTGCACTCTCAATCAACTGAAGTTGCAGCCCCTCAAAAAAATCAATTGTAATTTTAGTTGATTAATTGTAATTTTAGTTGATTAAGAGTGCAACTAAATAACTGAGTGATAAAAAAATTTCTGTCGTCTTTGCAATAGCTACTAAAACGTTTGCTTCAGAATGGACTTATCCGTAATCGAGAATGGACGTGTATACGGCCGAACAGAATGCACATATGCACACTGTTAAGTCCTAAAAATTTCCTAATCAACAAGGATCGATGAACAGTAGTTGCATTGCATCGTTCTTTCGCCAGCTCTCAACTGCACGAACCAATATAGTCGGGTAGGTCCGGTGCATGGATGGATCGATGGAGCAATACACGAAAGGAAGCAAAAGCAGGCTGCGAAGGAGGAAGAAGACGAGTCAGTTGGGCCCCCAGCAGACGAGGTGGTAGGCCTTGTGCAGCCTCACGTCCTCTGCCGACGCCGGCCGCCTCGGCCGGGCCCCGACGGCCTGCGCCGGAGGCGAGGTGTACGGCGCATCCTTGGAGAGGGACGCGGACAGGGCGTGGATCCTGGGTGCCGCGGCGCGGTGGTAGAGCGAGCGGAGCGCGTAGTCCCAGCGGCACAGGCCCGCCTGGTCCTTGAGCGCCTCCACCGCGCCCATGCTCGCCGCCACCACCAGCGACGGCGCCTTCTTGCTCGCCACCGACGCGGCCATCTCAATCACTACTCCCTCGCTTGCTTCTTTCTTCCCGCACTTGGTTCACTGCTCAAGTCAATGGTCTGCGGGGAGCGCACGAGGAGGCCGGCCGTTTTATACGCGATCGGGCGCGAAACCGGCGGTGAAACGGAGGCCGGGATGGGGCAAAACAGGGAGCGAGCCGCCGGTTTTGGACCCAACGAGAGCTCCCAATATGTTTCGATCAAAGCAGGGCGGCGGAAGGTGCACGCATGCGGCCAGACCGCCAAAGCTTCGCAGTACTCCCAATTGGACTCCCTAACGCTAGACAACGTTGAAATATATTTTCTATCAAGTTGTACGGTGTCGATGTAGATTTTAAATGGTTTTCTCTCTCTCTCTTTTCGTTGTTAATCGCAAGCCTGCAGCCACCGGAACTGCTTACACATATGGCCACATAACAATTTTTTTAACTTTAGCCTCCTAGCATCCACGTTTGCAAAAATATCTCCGTCATCAAGCTCACAAAATACAGCATGTGATATGTGTTACTTGCCACGCCGCCCTAACTCGACAAGAGGTGTGACACGTGACTGGGTGAGCTGGCGCGGCAGACGGGCGAGAGCCTGGGCAGTTGCCAAGGCGTGGTTGCTCGGCAGCAGCCTGCCACACCACCCTGGCTTGGCAGGCTACTCGGCCGTGCACAGTGCGTCCGTGGGGGCATGCAGCAGGTTTGCGCCCTAATAAACCGACAATTTCTATGTACGTGTGCTAGATGGTTCACATAAATATAAAAGTAGACCAAACTTCATATAATAAGACGAGAGGCAATAATTTTTCACCGGTGGATTTGTCATGTGAAAATTTGTAATTTAAAATAATCCAACTGAAGAGCTGGCATTGAACGCAGTAGCGGGCAAGAGTTGCCTGTTGTCCGCTTCTTGTGGCGGCTAAGCTGGTCATGAGGGGATGTCAGCCTATCGTGAGAGCGTCATACGTCACGCAAGTCGTATTGCGATGGTAACCAAGTAGGAGTGAGTGCACCTTACAATTGACTAGGTCCAATCTCTTAGGCACTGAACATCTCGTGCACCTAGTCCTCAGCGTAATTGCTAACGTTCTGTGGAGGAAAACATGTTTTGTTAGGCTAACATAAGGTAGAACTGAAATAAAACCAGTAATTATAAGCACCAGTGTTACGTGTTGTGCAGATGATGAACCTTGTTGGTACTCCGGTCCACGGTAGTCGACTGCAGTGAAGCCCGATGCCACGTAGTCTGCACCGTACTGATGGACCGTACATCTATCGTATGTTTGATCATACCACTCGTCACGCTACTAGAGATGCGAATGGTCCGCGGGTGTGTACGTGTCGTACTACACCTCATGGTCTCGAATAAAGGAGTCGATGTTGGTGCCTACGGTGTAATGTGTGGCGGGTTGTCTCTATGACGAGGATGGAAGCAGAGTGCTTCCTCATCCCCGTCCCCATGGCGAGAATGGTCTTGGCTTAGGCTGCCTCCGCGACGAAGATGAGAGTAGAGTAGCGTCGGCGCGAACATCCTGCATGAAGACGACATGTATGAATAGCAACGAAAATAAGCTATCCTGCCAATTGCAGCAAATTATGATATCATCAAACCTAAGCAGTGTGCTGTACGGACTAGGAGTAGCCAAGGCTAGGGGGTGCGTTGATGAACTAGGAAGTGAGGATGAAGCTACCGAAGAAAATGTAGTGGCTCGTCATCCCCGGGATAAACATGTCGCTACCTTGGTTGTAGCTGATGGCCCCCAGTGCATGTTTGGCACCACGTACATGTTGCTGATAGACTCTAGCAGTCGTTCAATCGTACTCAGCCGTTCGTGGCGCAATGCGGCTCCATTCTTGGACACAATGTGGCGCAATGTGGTTCCACTCTCGGACCGAGAATAATCATGCAGCATACGTACGCGTATATTGCCTAAATTGCATTTTTCTTCTTGCGCTAGCTTGCACACTCGTACTAATTTATTGCGATTAGAAATAATTAATTGCAATAGTACTAGTTAAATGCTAATTAGGCATGCACAGTGCATACAAATTCATCATTTTCTACAAATTTCTATAATCGCACGAGACCAATAAATATACACGTAAAGACATTTATAAATTTATTATAGCTATTTTTTGACTCGTATTTCTGCAGCTATTTACAACAAGTAAACATGGCTACTTACAGAAACACATCTGTCAACTAAACACATCAGAACAACAATTAACGGGTGGCAAATGCAAGGTCAGTTGGGACAGAGTTTGCAGACTTACAGGCCTTGGTGGCCTTGGCATTCTTGACCTGGAACGCTTTGCCAGGGCACTCAAACTAAGGTGGCTATGCCAACAATAGGGCACTCAAGAAAAACCTTGGCAAGGATTGAAAATCCCATGCGATGACCAAGACTGACACCTCTTTGTAGCGGCCACTACTATAATGATAGGTGACGAAACGAAGGTGTCTTTCTGGACCTTAGCTTGGGCGGAAGGGAACAGACTCTGCGATATCGCCTATGCCATCTACACGACATCTACGAGGAAAAATCGCAATCTAAGTGCCGCCCTAGCGGAAATAACTGGCTACATGATCTCAGCTGGATGGGGGACCTCACCCCGCAACACATACACGACCTAGTCTCCATCTAGAGATACACTTCAAACATAACCCTGTAAGACAACACCCCCGACACAATTGCATGGAAGCTAACTTCCAACGGAGAATATGCGGTGCTGGTACTTGCACTATCCAGTAGCCGGACAAGTGGAGCAATCATCCCTGCTTTCACAAGCACTCCTCTGAAGGAATAGTAGTGTTGTGGTCGGTGGTTGGGTACGAGTCTAAGTACTGAGGGTAGGACGTACGTTCTCATCTAGTCACCAACAGAACTCTTACCTGACGTGGTAGAGAGGCTTTAAAACTTAACTTTAGAAGAAGAGCGAGACTAGTGACTTGTTTGATTGTTCATTTCTTGATGATAATAGGCACAGTGTTATCTTTTTTATAGGGTTGGCTAGACTTATCTTTAATAAATATATCTCTATATTAAAGAAACAAATCCTAATAATAAAAATTTGTCCATAATACATAGAATAATTCTAAAAGAAAATAAATCCAAATAATAAAAAAACTAAGTATTATATTTCTAATCCACGATATGCTATCAATACTGTCGAACTATCCAAACAGAGAATCGGTACAGTACCGCATGGACACTGTTCACTTGTGATACAGTACCACACACTATTCACACGCCTACTGTCGTACCTCACTAGGATCATAGGGTCTCGGTAGGACTCAAAGTCGGCTTTGGTTTGTACGTGCTACAAAAATTAGCTCTTAAAGGGTACGTTTTTCAATACGGGATCAACAGGAAGATTATAGTAAAAAGTGTACTGAGTTCAGCTGTATTCGCCAAAATTGTATGATTATTTCTCTTTGCATATTGCCTATCACGAATAGTCAGAATTCAAAAATTTAATGCATAAGTTACAACCTAAAAGAACCCACTCCAAGAAAACTGATCAGGAGATGGATGCTGCTGTCTAGATCAAGCGCAACAATCTTTACGTACTCAACATCTTCACAAAGAAGCTCTCCAATGGTGGCCAAGGCTTGGCTTCTTTGAACCGAGTCCCCAATCCTCATCCTCAAGAAGAGATCATTGATATAGAACCTCTTGTTGCCTAGGCTGGCATCAATGGCAGGCGTCGCCGCAACGACAGCTTGGGAGTGCATTGGAATTCTGGAGCAAACCATCTCCTTGAGGTCCTTCAGATGGACATCAGGCTTGGAGCTGGTGCTATCCAGATCACTCCTCAAGCGAAGCCTTCCAACCATGGTATGATTCATCACTGCATTGAGAAGCAATAGCTTGAATATGACTTACAGTTGCCATAGCCGTCTCAAGGAACTGAAGAAGCATAAGCTGTTCGTCGGAGTTGCCGCCGCCTGACGCATTCAGGTTGGAGCAGAGCTGCTGAAGCTTGTCCTTGATGGATTGCCACTTGGCTGGGAACTGTGGGACAGAACAAGCCATTGATGCTGATGCTGATGCTGATGCCTTCAAAAGTTGCAGCTTCTCACCAGGGCTGCATTCTGCTACCTCCATTCCTGCACTCGTATTGGTACCAACGCTATCTATCTACAGCACCTATGAATCATGGGAGTTCCTGGGGATGTAGACATGGAGTTGCAGCTAGAGAGCTAGTAGATTTTTTTTTCTGTGTAGCATACTACCATTATAAGGTTATTGTAGCTCTAGCAGTCTGCAATCCATATAAAATGCCGGGACAGATGAATGGATCGGTTGGTGAATCCATTTGGTCTCTCTTTTTGCTGCCTCCTTTCGGTTCCTTCGATTGGAATTTTGCACTGCTGTGCCTGCCACAAGCTCGAGGCATCTTTTGCTGCAATGAGGGTTAGATTTAGGGGTGGGTGTGTGGAGTGGGTAACACAGCCAGTATAATCTCAGTTGGATTGATCACAGCTAATGATTATATACTTCTTCTCATTATGATATGTGCAACCATCAACAGTTCCATAAGTGCCTTTCTTTAGTAAAAAAATAAAAAGTATTCACATTACCCTCTCTCTCTCTCTCTCTCTCTCTCTCTCTCTCTCTCTCTCTCGTCCTGTGGAGGAAAGTTAGTTTTAGATTGTAGTATCATAGTACATGCTTGCTTTGAAAGAAACACTGTATAATGGAGTCATCAATATATGTTTCAGCATCTAAGAGTAATGCATGGTGTACCTACGGACCTAATATGCATATGTAACAACACCTTGGAATGGAAGCATTAAGGGGTTGCTCCGATCGACTTAAAAGCCCCTAGCTTCTGTTTCGGCTATTAGCTTTTGACTACAAATACATCATAACGGTTGTTAATTTTTTCAGAGTTAAAAATGAGAAAAAAAAACCATTATACCATCGGAGACAATGTAAATAAAAAACAAAACAAAAAAAGAAAGGTCAAAATTAAAAAGTTGGTACATTCGAAGTATTTTTTGACCAGAAACTTAAAACCGTTTGAAGCATGGGCCATATGGCCTAAAGCAATGTGGGATTACTAACCCTGATATGTTATTAAAAAAAAGGAAGGACGATGAATGTTGAAGAGAAGACTCCAAAACCCAAATGAACCGTTCTTGCGTAGCCCCAAGGGAAGTAGGGAGCCATGCATGAACTGCAAAATGCAGGGTGTGGACAATAACGAGCCGCTATCCAGCAAGCTTTTCGCACTTAATTAGCAAGTTAGTTACAAGAGAGAAGATCTAAGGGGAGATTAGAGGAGGTGCAGCACGTGATGGAAAAGAGCCAATCGGTTGGTGTGAGCGCTGGGCAGGAATGGACCAGTAAACCGTACTACCAGTACGGAGATGTACCAGTCACCCCCTTGTGATGTACTGACGTACAATCCTTAATTCAGAATGGATAGAAGAAACAGGAATCCAGAGCTTGAGACAAAATTAGTCTTATATCACCCTTGGACGTCAAGGAAGCTCTGCACCAAGCGCACAAAAATGAAAATTTTAAATGGAGAACTAAATATAGGCACATAGCTCCCAATATGAAAAGAAAAAAAATCATAGGAGAGAATGGTAGCTAGAGTGCTGTACGATTTGTAATAAGCGCAAAGCTCCCAATATGTAATTGCGGCATATGCTCCTATAGCTGAACACTAAATGAACTGAAAACAACGCAACACGGAAAATGATACGGTAACAAAACTTTGTACAGTGAGATTTGAATACAATTCTCAAATGAGGTCTCTTTGAATGTGCAAACAGATTTGCAATGTCCAGCGTACCTGGCTACCTGCTAAATGCTACCTACTCTTAGCTACCTCGAGAGTCCAGATATAAAGGTCGTGCGGCTTGCTAATGGGGGCCCCCTTCCATCTGTCAAGGATCGCTTATGCTCCGCAAAAGAATCCAGTACCGAGTGGCGGTGGTGACAGAGCTTTAGCTTTTAGCTTTTATCTTCTAACTTCTAAATTTCATCTTTTTCTGATTTTTTATTTTTTTTTCCTTATTTTTTATATTGTCTGTGATAACATAATTTTTCCTTCTTTTTTTAATTTAATTACACTAAATAATATCATCAGCTACAGTGAAAATCTCTATAATACCAAATAAGTTAGAAGCTGAGACTTTTAAGTCTAAATGAGTATAGCCTCCCGTTCAAAACAGCTTATAGCTTTAAAAGCCAAAAGCCATTTAAAATACGTTATCTTCTTAATACAGTTTTTTTCTTTTTCTTTGCATTATTCATGGAGACGTAAAGGTGTCCTTTATTTTTTTCTATTATTTATTTATTTTTAATTAAATATCTCAAAAACTACCGTGTACAATCAAAAGGCACGGAACTTAACGGAGCCTAAGACTACGAGGCTTATAAATAAAAGCAGTCTGAACTCTAAACATATAGACCACCACTATCACGTAGCCCACAGACGCAGACTAAGCTGTTCACATACTGTTCTGCTACAATAAAAAATACAGTGAAATGGAAGGACAAAGGAAAAGCAGGTACTGGAAAGGACAGAAATATTTAAACGTCGAGAAGCATTCATCCATACCAAACATAAATGGTAGTTCATGATTTTATTACAGATAAATAGTACTGAACAATGCACTGTGGGTTGAAGATTGGACGGAGAGAAGCTACCTGAGCTGTTGCGGCGAGACTCTTCCAATTCATGATTTCATGACCCATATCAGATCAACAACCTGTCCAATTTGTCGCATGAAATCCAAAATTAGAGGGAATCCCAAGACCAACACCCCAAACAGCCACCTCTATGGCGCAGACGTTTCACCAGCTGATGCCTGACGAGTTCTTCGCGGTTATTACATAATCAGACATCTTTATCACTAGGAATCTTGCTTCCTCTCGAGGCTTGCTTGACTCCCTGGAATTACCTTCTGCAAAGATGAATTATCCACTCATCAAACCTTCATTACAGGAGTACAAGACCATAAGCACGTTCAGCTCGTAGAAATGGCAAAAGGACAAAATGTAATTTCGAGAAGGATGCTACACCAGATAGCGCAGACGTTGAACGGTTCAAAAGTGGTGCCCCGATACACCAGATGTAAAAATAATTTACTGGTCAAATGTACACAGAAATCGCCCCGACAGTTTTGAGACTTTAAAATATGTACTTGTGTGCAATAGGCTACCAAACAACAACTAAGTCTAAAAGAATATGTTGACTTCCCTTCCGCATCTAGAGCAATACAGGTACTTGTAGTGTAGCTTTCTACCTTGAGTCAAAAGATAACATCGTATGCACATTAAATAGTTAAGTGCTCAACAGGTTGTTTGTAACAAGAACCCAAGGAATTTCTATTAATATAAAGTGCAACAAGGACACAAATGAACCAGAAGATACTTGACGCCATAGAATATGAAGCTCATTCTAGGTGCAAGGATATTTTACTATATTTTGGAGAACAATTAAATTGAACACAGCTTGAAGGTTTAGTAATGGCCACAACAGGATATGCAGTGCACAATGCAACATAATAGCTAGATAGCAAACCAACGTGTATACTGCATTCAGACGTTGATTTGGAGCAATGTAGTAGTGCTTAACATGAGGATTGAAGAAGGTATATATACCATAGATCCCATAGGTAGCTATGTAAGCATGACAGAGTCACCATATAACATCATCTCTGAATGTGTCTGAAAATGAAAGGGTTTCGAGTGTTCATCGAAAAGTTATCTCACACGTAAATAATCATAACCTAGTAATTCCCATCCCAATATGTTACAACATCTAATGATCTAAATAATGGATGCATTTATTTATTGCATCAATCTTGAAATACTCAGCTTCTTAGAATGTTAATTCCTTCTTTTCCCTATACACTAATAAGCACCACCAAAAAAGTAAGAATTAGTCCACAACTTCAAATCAGAGCAAGTGTGAATCAACTAATTTCAAATAGCTGGACAGACCCCAAGGAAAGCTTTATATTAAATTAGCGAAATTCAAGAGGCATGTATGCACGGTACACATAATAAAGGGTTTAAATTCCTCCCAAAGAAAAGGTAGCCCCTAGCCCCAGGGAGTACAGTCTTCTGATACCACCAAACAAAACAAGCAATTATAAATTCAGTCACAAACTTACCTGGTATACTATCTTTAAGGATAATATACCAACACCAGAGTGCCATTAACATCTCAGCATTTCAGCTTTCATAGGAATCAGATTTATTGCACAGATTTCAGCAGTGCACCGTCTCAAATCAGCAATTGCCTGAGAAGTCATTGTTGCTAGTATTGAGTATAATTCGCTCCCTTAATCTGCAATTCTGCTTTTAAAAAAAAGGTAAATTTGATCTGTTATAGTAATTGTATCGCACAAAGATAAGGCAAGCAGATCACACAACTAAATACCTTTGTTGGAAAGCTCTAGTCAAAAGCATGTAAAACGAGTAAGCACTTTGCGCATCCCAAAAGAAAGAAAGAAATGAGAGGGGAAGAGGAATCAGCCGAGTTCAGATGCATTTGAAAACAGCAGGAATCAATCTCCACATGAAATAGAAATGCGTAAACCTCAGAACCAAATTGATGCCATCTCCAAGCCCAAAAAGAGCATATACTTGAAATCAGCAAGCTTGTATATATTGGTGTGAAGGAAAATTCTACAACACTGCAGCTCTTTGCACCGTTCCAACTGAATAAAGAACCACTATACTGAATAATGAGTAAAGAGCAAGAGTGTTTACAAAGTTACATTTTTCTTCCAATATTTTCATAAGACTACTTCCGTCAAGTCGCTATACTGAAATCTGTTCACTCACTACAAACATCAATCAAAGCACACAGAATATGATCCCAGAGATAGTATTCACAAGATCAAAGCACACAGAATACGATCCCGGAGATAGTATTCACAAGATAAGACTTACAGACAAGCAATGCATACTTGAAGGATGTAAGACATTATACAAAAGCATGATTCTTCAAGGACCACAGATAGCCTCTCTTTCGGGTTGCACAGATATCATGGCATACAGTCTGAAATAGTGGCTTTATTGTAAAGAAGTTCTTTGATCATATGATTCCTATCTATTTAATGACAAAACACATGTTCCGTGCCACCTGTCCTATCAAGCTCAAACCATATTTTCACCTATATAACCAACGGAAGAAGGCAGATATAATGTCAATAACCAGTTAACCGCTGTAGTTTGTACAATTTATCTGCCCGTAAGTTGTCAAAGTCCATTGCTTCTCTGATGCATGCATTTTACAGGCATCATGAAGATCAGGCAATAGATTATATAAAAACTTTGTTTCATCAGATTACTTGTGTAGAAGCTATACTTATCGAGAAGAAACCTGGACAGAGAATAAGGTATCTGAGATCACACAGTAACTTATCAATTGAAAGGTACAAGGAAATCGATCCACTTTCCAGGATTAGAAATCAGTTTTCCACATAGTATCTTACAGATAGTTGTTGCCACATAAAATGGAGTCGGTTCTGTTTCTATGGATATTTGTTTCATCTATATGATGTTCCAACAGCAACTTATAAATAAGCTAAGTCCAAAGAGATGTCTGGTCAGGCAAATCTCCAGAATGTTTTAAGGGGGTAGAGAGGGAGAGGTGCGAGTAGATTGGAATACCTCAAATTTCAACCACCTCAAATTTCAACCATCTTGCAAGAATATTTGAAAACACAAATTGCAAATATGTTATACCAAACTCTGTATGCCTTGCAGATTTTTTTTCATGTCTGTCTCCTAACAACTATAAATGTAATAATTTAGGAGCAGCAATTGAACTACAGCACTATTGCTGATTTCAAGCTAAAATCTGACAAAGACCTCCGAATGCAATGGGTGGATCTGAGGACCATCAAGCTCATCAAAAATTATCTGGGAGCTTGCTGAAGCTCTTTCAGAAGTTATAAAATGGGGCAGCACGTCGGACTGAACCTTTCGGAGCCCTTGTGGGTGATCCTCCTTAGGAGCATTCAGGAACAGTTTGTTAAGACAACTAGCCTTCCTCAGCACAAAATCCACCAGTCGCATCTCATTGCGATGCCCCTTGAAGTTTGTCATCTTGACCAAGCAAAGGTTTTCTAATCCGCCTTCGGGTGGTTCTTCCTCTGCCACCTCCAAGTAATTCTTCGTGAATGAATCATGGGTGTTTGTCGGGAGCTGTCATATTGAGCACCACGTGTTGAGACATACATGCATACATATAATAAATGAACTACAATCAAATGCATTTTGCATAAAAATAACAACCTGCACGAACAGCCTCTCCAACTGAGGACAACAACATGTCTTGAGGAAGCTATAGATGTCTGCAAGGTTGGAGTTGGCCATTCCGAACATGAGCAACTGGAGCTCTCTCAATCGGTGCAGGTTACTCTCCATGATGGCGTTGGCTGCTGCGGCAGATACATACTACAAGGCGAGCAAGTATAAGCGCATAAGCAAGGGAATGGAAACGCGCCGAAATGACATAGATGTCCAGACGAACCTGGAGGGCAATGCTGCATAGGGTGAGGGCAGTGAGGTTTGAGAGGCGGGGGACCGCCGAGGGCAAGTTGGTGAGCGGCAAGCCGGTTTCTGGCCCGCCGGAGCAGAGGTACAGATGCTCAAGACACCCCACGGCGCCAGAGAAAAGGTTGCTGCAGAGGAAGGGGCCGCTGAAACGGAACGACCGGAGGCGGGGTGCCGCCGGGACCCGCAGCTCGGTGGCGCGGGAGCAGTCCACGACGGTGAGACTCCTGAGGTTGGCGGCTCCCACGGTTGTGAAGTCGACACGGCGCAGGCGGCGGCAGTAGCGGAGTTCGAGCTCGCGGAGGCAGGGACAGGCGGCGACCACACGCCGCAGCGCGGCGTCAGTGAGGGACACCGAGTGGAGGTGGATCACCTCGAGCGTGGCGACCATCGCGTTTGCCGACGCCGTGAGCTGGAGCCCCCGCACCGACAGCCGCGCGAGGAGCGGGCTCCCCACGGGGAAGTGCACGGTGAGCACGCCCGCGCGGCGCGTCCCCCCGCGCGCGCCCCGGCCGCCGGTGCCGTCGAGCCGGAGGTGCAGGTCCTCGACGCCGCACGCCGCGGCGTAGTCGAGGCAGCGCTTGAGGTCGGGCTGCGCGAGCTGCCCCGCGTGGAACGCGAGCGAGAAGCAGTCCATCCGGCGCCTCCCGCGCCGGTCGATGGCCGCGAGCTGCTCCCCCCGCGCCGCCGCGCCGGGCGGGAAGCGGAGGTAGAGCGAGGAGGGCCCGGGCCACCGGTGTGCCCAGAGGTCCCGCCACCGCGAGGAGAGCGCGCCGGTGCGGATGGCGGACTTGAGCGGCAGCAGGCTCAGAATCTGCAGCCGCAGCGCGTCGGGGAGCTCCGAGATGCGGTCCTCGCCGCCGCGCGCGGGCCGCCGATCGCTCGCCATTCCGCTCCCCCTCCACTTACCCGCCGCGCCCGCGCCGCATCGAGGAGGATTCGACGGGGATGGATGGCTGGGTGCCGCAGGGGTGCGTACGGTAGCAAGGAGCGGAGGGGAGGAAGGGGGAGGAGAGACGTGTGGAGGTGTCTCGTCTCGCCGGTGCGGTGCGGTGCGGTGCGTGTTGCGTTTCTAATCGCTCCCCCTTGTATTCTACCGCTACTTGTTCGGTGCGCCCGCTGCTCCCTCTGGCCCACGCGCCTCCTCGCACCGCACCATTTTGCCCGGGGCGCCCGCCGGCCGCACCCTTTTCACACTGCACCTCTAACTCCTTTCCAGTTTTTTCTCCGCCTTCCTTCCACACCCTTTCCAATGCCTTGTTTCCTTTCCTCCGTCTTTAGGGTTTAGCACTTAGCACAGCTCCGCCCCAACAACCGCAAGTAGAGCTGGGAGTTGGGCGTGCCGTGCCGGCACGGTCCAAGCTCATCGTGCTTTGTGCCGCTTCGTGCCATGCTAGCTCGGCCCAGTCATCTTGCCGTGCGTCTTGCGTCGCGTGCCGCGTCGCTTTGGCCGTGCCCAAGCACGCCCAAAGCCCGCCGTGTCGGCATTCGTCTGCGTGCCGCCCCAAGCCCAGCCCAAAGTAACTATACACGACGAAAGCGATGGCGACAATGGTAGCGATGGCCGTCATCTTCCTTTCTCTTATACCCGTCTTATTAAAAACATACTTAAAATTCGATACTATTGTCTAATGCCATTCCACCTCCGAAGTTGGTTATCTAGTTCAATAGTATGCATATCTTGGTGCAAATTAGACTGTGGCGTACGTGGATATCTAGCTCATCGTCCGACAATCTAGTATAGGGATGCCCAACTAGTCAATAGAAAAGCTCAAGGAGAGTCATGAGTGCAGCTGTGGCGTACATGGATATACTCTGTGTATGCTATATATGGTTGATGCAAGATTGGACTTGAGACTTCTGGTTCACATGATCATGTTAGAACTTGAAGGAATCTTACGCCAGAGTTGTAATAACAAGTAGAAAACCACTTTCCCCGTGTGATGATAAAGGGGTAGATGTTTCATTTTCATCGGATCTATCGACCATGCCGCATTTCACAAGGTAACACACTTTGATGTAAGTTGTTGTAGTGTTCGTTCTAAGTCATGTAGTTTCATACGTATATATAACATACCGATATTTGTTTGAAATAATATACATTCATCACATACACACACATCCTCATGTCTCGTGAAGAAATGGAGCTCGTGAAGAAATGGAGTTCGTGAATCATCGTGAAGAAATTGCAGAGCGGAGTGAATTTATAAACATTGCATCCGAACGTTGTCTTGCATACGTTATGTGAACGTTGCCTACTATACGTTATAAACATAGAATCAAAACTTTCAGCTTTTTCAGTGTTTTTCCCATCCAATCTTCTCTTTTTTAGCAAGTCGCTCACTTGGGCTCCACCGACTTCAATAGTGTTTGGTTGGACCGGCTCCCGCCCAACACTCCACCTAACGATATAGCGTCGGGACTTTATCACTTCCAAACTTGTGTTCTTGGTCCCGAGCTTCATCCATCTCAGTAACTCATCTTACTCTTTCTCTCTTTATTTTTCTCCTCTTTTCTTTTCTCATCTTACTCATCATAACATCATAATACTTGATTTTCTTTTAAATCTAAATCTAACGAAAAACAAGAAATTAATAGCGACAACAATACTACTAAAATAGCTAAACTGCAATTAAATCCTCTATTTTCTCTCTTTCTTTCTCTCTCTTCTTTTCTTCGCTCGCCCACGGCCTTCTCACATTGTGACAACAAGACCAACGCCTTGCCTCCTCTTTTCTTTTCACCGACGCCCACACTCCTCTCTCTTTACTCATACGACGTCGCCTCGCTCTCTTCTTCCTCTCCTGATTCCCTTCGGCTCCACCGCCGCCTCTCGCCTTCTCGCCTCCCCGCGCCTCCTCTCCACTCACCCTCGCCTCCTCCCTTCTCCACCGGCACCCACTCCCCACGGTGCCTCGCCACCACCTTCCTTCCCCTTCTCACCTCCCACCGACTACTACCTCTACTCACGGGTCATGACGCCTCCTCCTACGGCTCGGATCCCGCGGATCCGGTCCAGATCGGTGGGTTTTCGACGGATCTACGGTCGTCGGCCTCCCCTACGGCTAGATCGGGACTCGAGCTCGTCGGATCTGGAGGTTGCACTGTGGGGGTCTTTGGGCTCTCAGGTGCGTAGCCGGGCTGGCTTCCGTGCTCGGCTTGGTCGGCGGCTAGAACATGCAGTGGCCTCTGGTGCTACCTTTCCTCTCCTCTTTACTTTGCATGCACATGCTTTACTAGTTGAAACTTTTATTATAATTTTATTCTACCGAAATCGGGTTAATCTAAGGTTTTGGGTAGCGGAACTAGAGATTGGGATTGGTTCTTGCATCCAGATTCGTGGTCTCAGTCTGGTGCTCACCGAGTCGCCGTGGTGGAGCGGCGAGGCCGCCCGGGTCAGCGTCTTGGCCGTCCAGCCCAGCCCCCGCCCACTGTTCGTCTTGCCTGGTGCTTGGGCCGTCTTGGCCGGCCGTGTTTCAAGCGGGCCCAAAAAGCCCTACCAATGCCCAGCTCTAACCGCAAGTACCTTTGAACCAGGGTGAATTATTTTAGATTGTAGCTTATATTTTAAATTTTTTAAATTCTGACTGTTCACGAGAGACAGTACGCAGAGAAAATAGTCGTATGCGATTTTGGCCGGTACAACTGAACTCAGTACACTTTTTCTATAATCTTCTTGTTGACCCTGTCTTGAAAAAACATACCGTTTAAAAGCTAGTACTGTAGCATAAACCATAAACCATAAATGGAAAAGAAGAGAGCCCAAAAATAGGCCGGCCCGATCTGAAGCCCGTTGGGCTAACCTTGGACATGTTTAGCTTCTTTGCCTACCTTTGCCTAGCAAGTATAGTGGGTCATCTCAAAAAGAAAAGACGAGCACATGGTCTGTTGTTTGTACTACGTCTTATGCCATTTGGCTACGGCTTGATCTAATAAATAGTAATTATTGAGAGAAGTTGAAAGCCAAAAATCACTGAAAAGCCAAAACAAAATATCATAATGGGCAAGAAGGCATGCTTGATTTGCTTGCCTAGCTTCCCTTGACGATGAGGGGAGCAAGGATTTCCTTCTTCCAAGGAAGGGCTATAAAGGATTTTTTTTGCCCACTAACAAGTTAGGCGAGCCAAGGAAATCAAACATATCTCTTATCTCGTTGGGACTATTTTTTTCTAGATAATACTTGAGCAAGTCATTCAGAAAAAACTTGAATTTTTTACCCTATAATTCACATGGAGATTCATGCTCAGTGGCTAACAGATACAGAGGAGGAGGAGCTACGGTAGGAGAGGAGAGGCAGAACGTTGGCGATATCGTCCGTACGGAAGCTAAGAGAAGAGAGTGATACCTCAATAGTGCTAGGGTTTGGGAAAAAGGGAAGGGGATACTTATAGTTGGTGGGGACTGGGGAAATGATGATACCCCGGGATCTTGATCTAATGGTTGTAAATCGGACCGCTCTTTGCGAGAAAAACTCACATGTTTCATGAACAATACTATTTTTCATATTTCCGACCATTTTTCAGTTTTATTTGCTTGCTTGCTTGCTTCTTTAAGCAATAGTTTCCAAGGACCTAGGAAAAAAAGGCAAATAGTTAGCAAATGAGAAACTTAGAACTTAAGGCGACATGAAAAATAACCAAGGAAACGAAGGTATTAAACCAAACCAAGGAAACAGAAATTATCGCGGCATTAAAGATTTGGAGTGCCATTTCACGAAATGCACCTATATATTGGGTGGCAATGAGCTAAATTTCCTAAATTGCTAAAATTCGAGCGAACCTTATCGGCTCTCTCTGTCCCTGTGTGTGTTTGGTCGATTCTTCATGAGGTGACGCCCAATAGCTACCGTGAAAACCGCACAGAAAATGGGCACATCTTTCATTTTCCATTGTTTTCAGCAGTCGCATGTAGGGGTTTTCTGCTTCTCCCCGGCCGTCAAATCACGCAGTCCCTTTCAATCAAGGTTTTACAGGGTTGTCCATGTAATACACGGGGAATTTTTCAACCGAGACCAACCCTAGCCTCGATCTTCACTAAGTAACCATGATTTGTAATTTTGTGACTGGTAATTAAAATCCCTATCCCTGAAGTCTGAACAAAAACTGTACATTAGACTTGTTCTTTTCGGCTTTTTTCGTCTTTTATCTGTTCGTACTATTTATCAGATATACCATCTACAGCGAAAAGTCATTAACGGCAACCCAAAAGAATAGGTGTAAGCATGAAAGTATCTCATGAGAATTAAATAATCCATTAAATACAGCTTTAATACTCAATTAAGGTCTCAAGACGCATGTGGTCGCAAGCTTTCAAAGATAATTGTATAAGTACCTCTAGTCTGAGGCCCGCTATATATTTTATCCAATCAGTGGCCACTCAGAGATCTCACGACTGGTATGAAGGCCCACCTCCAGGCAATTCATTCCGTACGGCGAATAAAGTACATACTTTATCTGCCTCTTAACCGCACGACGATTCGGCTTTATGTCTCTGACAATAACCGTCTTGTTGTTGTCCCTATAAATTCTCTCATACTGACAATAACCGAAGATCAGTTATTGTTAGTTTTTCTTTGCTGACAGCAACTGTTTGCTCGACCGAACAGGATGAATCGACAAGACGTCTACTCACATGGATAGTTGGCACCACTTCAGCGCTATTTCAGATTTGAACACAACAAAACCGGAAGAGGAATACGAACAACACCAGAGACAAAATCCTAAAGAATCAATTAAGACCTTCCGACTAGATACGAGATTACAGAGACTAGAGCTAATAGCATCTTTTTGTAATATCTCGTTGAAAGCATTTTATAGTAATAAAGATTATCCGTATTCTCATCCTAAATTCTTTCGACAGACCTAGATTTTCTCTCACAATTCGTAAGATCAACGGCCTGACCGTCGGTATCAATGAAAGTTTTTTTCTACTAGACAAGCTCTGATAAGTAGCTTTCATGGTTAAATCCAGCAGCTGCTTCTGCGCCTCCTGTCCCTGTCGAACTCCGCCTTGATCTTGCTTGACTTGAGATTCTTGAGGTCATCCATGGACTTGGCGCTCCGAACACCGGGCTGCCACGGCCTCTGCTCGACGAGTGCCGCCGCGCCGCTCTCGAGCGCCTGGCCGGAACTCCGCGCCCAGGCGGCCCACCGCGCTTCGCCTGACGGTCACACTGTGGCAGCCGTTCCGCAGCCTCGCCGACGTTTCTTCGGACATCTTCATGTCAGATTCAGAGGATTCATGGCGATCATATGGCAACATTTCATCAGCCCTTCCTGCAGCATCTTGAGCCATCCGCAAGAAGCAGACATGAGAGATTACTTCGGTTTTTGGTTAGACTTGGCACAGACATTTGCAGAATGTTTTGCGGTTAACCTGCAAAGACGCCATTTGTTCATGGGAAGTTTCCTCCAGATATTTAAGGCATGTTATTTACGGCTTCTAAAAATGACTTTTGATTTTTACTATAGGATCTAACTTTTAAATAGAGTATTTTCTTAAAACGGGATCTACAATTTAATTATAGTACACACTAAAAACCTAACATCTGTATCAACCAAAATCGCAAGCGAGTATCTCTCTCCGCAATCTCTGTCGCAAACAGCCAAAATTCAAAATTTTCAGCTAAAAGTCATAAGCCGCAGCCAAAAAGAGCAGGTCTTGATCTCGTACTGTATGTTGTAAATAAAGCGGTATGAGTCTATTTCCAGTTTTAATTCCAGCAATTTTAAACATATATTTCAAACATTTCCAGCAGAATATTAATGACATAAATCGCATATAATCATGTAATTCCATCATGCCATTCATACACATGTAAATATTCAATGAATATAACCACAAAACTGCTGAAAATGACATGCCTCTCGGTTCTATAGACAGGGAAGCAATTAAATCTAGCATATGACAACATAATTGATTTAAGATTGCTCTCAGAACAGAGTTGCTCAAGATCTTTGATCTTGGCATCTCATGCTAATGTCGAAATTCTTCACTAACAATTTGATAACTAGAAATCAGGATTTGAGCTCTAAATATGTTTCTACTGTCAGGACTTAGAACACCAGTGAACAGTAAAAATATAACTTTCAGTATAAATGTTCACATACAATAAGCATTCAAGCAATAATCAGACTGAATACAGAATGCAGCATATGCCTTGGCGTTAACATGCAATATCAGGAGCCAAACAAAAGGAATTATCCTTTTCTCGAATAACTACTGCACAGCAATAGTCAATTGCACATGAACAAACGTTATCAGCCGAAAGACAGCTAAGGCACTAACAGTGAAAACCAAACCACTAGAGCTCAAAATCCTAATCATGTTATCAAGATCTATTTCAGTAATCGACTAGTTCATCACAGAGTACAAGAACTGAGCCCACAATTAAACATGGCACCTCCAAATACTTGAACTTTAGAACATAAATTAAAGATCAAGTACAGCTGCTGCTCTTGCAGAAGGATCAGTATACTCACGGTGCAGACAACACTCAAAGCTGTCCAGAAGAATACCAAGTCGGTGAAGAACAAGAAAAACAGGGCAAGGCACACTCAAAAGTGTTGT